>VDFB02103259.1:0-26598 GCA_007258455.2 Sequoia sempervirens | reverse complement strand
TCTATATATATTGAATGCAAGTTCACCTGGTCTAGACTATGTCTAACGACTCCTTCTTGGCAGTAGGAATGTATGCAATGTTGTTTTATGTTAATGAATGGATTGTATTTGCTATAATCTTCATGTTTCTGCTCTTCTGAAACACTACAAATACCAATCAGGCCCTTAGATCTATGATTTATCGTGCCTATCTTTAAGTCTTGGCACATCGCCTTAGGTTAGACTTTATTTTATTATATCTATTTCCTTTTCCCTTTCCAAACCCCATTATAGAAGAAGCCGACTTCTCTAAAAATCTGGAGGTCACTCAGTTTAGCGCAAAAGGTCCCCCATAAACTGAGTTTTTCATAAGACACTATTACCTTGTCAAATTTTGGCGTCAATAATAACACCTTAAACGGTTATAGAAATAGAAAGACAGAGAGAAAGAAGATAGAACAATAAGTACACATGAACAAAAAACACCAAATATATGAGGGGAAAACCCTTTCGGGTAAAAAACCTCACCCTCCAAAAGAACAATACTACTCTATTAAATCAAATAGAGGTTACAATGCAATCCTTCTTCAACCTGTAATCTTCACATAGACAAAGAGGGAATTTTTTTTTGTTTGAATGGGGGTTTTCCTTAGTCAAACCCCAAGTTTGGTAATTAAACCTTGATAGAAAGATAATGACAATGGAAAAGGAAATGATGAATGAACACTTGCTTTCTATAACTCACCAAACCTTCAATGGCTTCCCTTAGAGGACTGAAGACAAATACATCACTCCAAGGAACTTGATCTTTCTTTTCTTGATGGATTTTGACACTTGAAAATGCTTGGATGCTTTAGGATCAATAATGCATATTAGCCTTCACAAGATGGAATGAATACACATAAGCTTGAACATGATGTTAGGATCTTGATTTCTGCAACAAATGATTGATAAAATTTCTCTTGAATGCTCTTGACAATAATATTTTCTCATATGAAGTCTTGTAATTGATCTTTTGGATTTGAATTAATAAAAATACTATGTATTTATAGGTGTTTATCTAATTTCTTGAAAATTAGATTCCAAAAGTGGGAAATTGCATATTGAATTTGAATCATTAAAAGACCACCAAAAATATATTTAAAAATGGGTCCTAGGACTTAAAGGGGACCCATTCACCCTTGGGCGAATGGTTCCTAGCCTATAAGTCCAAGATATTCACATTCCAAGGTGATTAAAATATTAAATGTATTAATTCAATGTAGGGTTCCCTTTTGGAAAATGGGAACAATAAGGCTTTAGAATGCATAATTTGGTAAATTAGAAGCTTAATTAAGTCCACTAAATTAAGGGACAAAAAAAAGTGTGAAATTATAAAGGGTATACAATTTTCTACACTACATTTAGCCCCCACTTTAGTGAGAGTATGAACTTACACTCAGAATCACACTAAAGTAGACAAATATGCATCAAGAGAGGTCTAAGTGTACAAATGTTAGAGAGATAGGATGGCAAAGATCAAGGAGGATGATCAAACCCCTAGGATCGAAGATCCCATGGTAAACCAACATAAGGACAAAGGGACACATAAGATGTGTAAGATGCATGCAACAAGACAAGATACACAAGCATACAATGCCAAAGCTAATGCAAAAAAGAACAAAATAGCAAGTTACGTTATGCCATGCTCATCAAAATACGCTCACAAGGTCTAGTACAGTTCGGTATACACTAGGTGAGCCCCAAAGAAAAAATGAGAAACACAAACTAGGTCTACATGGTGTGAACTCATAAAAAAGGGGTGGCATATGGGAAGGTCACACCAGGTTCATAGGTATCCCATACATCAACCATACCAAAATTTATACCCCCTGATAACTTTGAAAAGGTGCCAAAAAAATGATCAATGCTATACCAATGCTACACTAAGTCCAAACTCTATGAACACAAGTAAATCCAAAATACCAAAATTTCCATGCTAAAAGGAGATAATGCCAATGTAATAATTGCAATGTATGCCCCCACTTTAAAGGAATTTCTAAACACCATGCTATGAGAAATTACTCTAAAGTAGAAAATGATCAATGTCAATTGATAAAAGGGCCATTAGAGCTTATTTAGAAAGCCCTATTCCAACCATATGTTTCTAAATAAAGTCGTGTCATGAAAAAGGAAGGTTTCCTGCACATGCAATCCAAAGATAACACATAAGGGATCCATGGATTTGAGGTCAATGCATTTCTTTGCTACATTGATATATTAGAGCTTGGAACTATCATCATTTCCCAAATACTTCATGGAACAATGAACACAAAGGAGGAATGTAACATAGAGAGAAAAAACAAAGGAAAACATTTTGGGTCAAGATGGAAGAGACTTGGATGTCTCGATGCCTTGCATCATCCCCAAAATGAAAACACAAGAAAAAAGAAAAGACAATGTTTACGATAAAAGAATGTAGATACAAATAGAAGAATGTCATGACAGATTTCATTTCCTTTGTATCCTTGCACTGACGAAGTAACAAGGGTCATCGAGAGAAAGCTCACAAACATAAAGGCACACGAAGCAACACAATACAGGGATCACATTACATACATGCAATCACAAAGAACATCAAGAGAAAAGAAAACTAGTATGTCACATGCGAGCCCACCTAAAGCAAGTCTTCTGCATCCCAATCTTGTTCATCATATACGAAAGGTGGAAAACTATCCAAAGTAGCAATGAAAAGTGTCATACTATGACAAGGCTACCTAACCCCTTGCTCCCCAAGTGTAAGGGAAAAATCTGACCCAAAAGTGGATGATGATATGCTACTCCTTGCAAAAAGGAAATATGATGGCATAAAGCCAAGTTTATACCCTCATGCATGGTAATGAATATGCTATGATGCTACAACTACTGCATGGAAAGGAGGAACAACTAATGCTATTTGTTAATTGAATGAAAATAACCGAGACCTCTAGTTGTTTTTATATGTGCTAAGCTTGATAGGGACACAGATATGTTTTTCTCTTATCCCACACCCTTTTCCATTATAACCAAATTATTTCAAAATCCCATAAGCCCTTCCATAATTTTTTTTCATTTATTTTCATGAAGGTGGTTGCTCATGATCATTCTTATCTGATATGGAAGCATAATTCGTGTTTTCCTCTTCTTTGCTAAAAGTTGTGGAATCACATGGTTTGGATGACTCAGATTGTGTTGATATTATGACAACTTCTTTCTCTTTTCCTAATTTATGTGTAATCTTTTAGTCTCCCATGAATGTAGTTGTAAAATATAATGAACCCCAATCATCTTCCAACAACTTTATCATAGATGAAATACAATCATCCTTTTCTTCTTTTTGCAAAGATTCCACTTTTGTAGTTGGTGTCAATGTTCCAAGAGGATTTTTCATTCCTGTTTAAATTTGTAAACAAATCTCAGGTTCAATATTAGCTTTTTATTATGTGGACCTTGTTTTTGTAAATGTATTTCACTAGACGATGTAATATTGAAGGCACCACACTCATTTCATGAATATGTGGCCTACCCAAGAGAAGATTATATGAAAGATCATGGGGAATGACATGGATAGGAGTTTGAAAAGTAACCCTACCAACTTTAACATGTAATTTTATCACACCAAGCGGTTCCTTTCCCATATTATCAAAACCATGAATATACAACTCAGCTAGTTGAATTTTAGTCTTATCCACTCCAAGTTTATCCAAAGGGTTTACACTACAAACATTGAGTGTCGAACCATTATCAACGAGATTACACCTAATGCCAATCTTGTTAATGCTAGCCAATATCATCAAATCCTCATTTTTTTGTTGTATTTCCAATGGAGGTAATTCACCTTGATTAAATACAATGTCCAAATTAGGTGAATTCATATTCTCAATCAAAGCTACCACATCATTTGGTTGCGCACTAGAGGGATAACATCTTTTTCCAAAGTGTTTTGAAGCATGTTATGGTGTAATTAGGAGACACTTGAATAAAATCCAAACAAGGACATCTAGCAGGAGTGTTGAAGAACCAACAAGGTGATCCTCTCATCAATACTAGTTTACAATTTTGGCCAAACAGACATTAAAATAATTTTTCTAACCCATAAATCTTCACTGCACCTATAGCCAAACCATGAATAAAATGAATTGTTTCAGTGTTTATTGAATATTTTTTCCTTAATCGCTTCAAAAGTCAAACAAATTACAATTCAGACACAGTGCGACCGTATAACGCGTAACTTTTTTTCTATATGTCAAAATTTAATTTAATTTTTTTTGCTGGATCAAGGACTTCAATATCTAGTGCACTCATATTTTTCAATTTTTTTTGATAATCTGCTATTTCTCCACATGTGCAGAATATAGAGCTTGATTTTTGGTGAAAAACCTATGTTTAATCAAACTAAAAAACAAATACATAATAAAACCAAATCATATTAAAATTATATTCATTGGATAGCTCGTTGCAAGGACTACCATCATCTAGTTGGGTCTGTGAAGTCTCCTCCATTTTCATCCCTAACCCGAGCTCCCAAAGGAAAATTTCTTGAGTTTTTGGTGCCAGAGGGAGAGAAGGGGGGAAAGGGGGGTTCACTCGAATTAGGGTTCGCTCAAATCAAGGTTTGAGCGAACCCCCTTTCCACAACCATTTTCTTCGCTCATTTTGCTGAGAAATGTGGGACCCAACATTTAATGGGTTCACTTGAAGGGGGGTTCGAGTGAACCCCCTTTGGGTTCACTGAACCAAAAGTTCGTTTGAACCCCCAAAAACCAATTTTGTTTGTATGGGGTCATTTTTTGCAAATTTTCCTTCCTCACTAGAATTGTAAACCACTTTTGTGGGTTTACCCCAAGATCATACTCCTTTCCACTATGCGAAGGTAAACTAGGGGCACTAGGAAAAATAGGTTCAAGAAGTGGTATGGATGTAGGAATGGTTTGTGGTTGCCTATTATTCCTTGTGTTATATGTATGAGCAACGATATGATAACTTGGTTGCTGAAAAACATTATTACTAGTGAGGTTCCTTGTAAAATTTAAGATATGTCTTGAAGGATTTGGTTGGTGTTGTGGTGGTCCTATAATGAGAAGTGGCTTATGAGGTTCAATAAATAAAGGAATCTTACGTGGCCCACTGATTAGAGGAATCTTAGGAGGTCCAAAAGGAGTTTTTGGAGGTCCAATAATCAAAGGATATGTAATGGCCAATTATACATTCATAACCTTAAAATACTTGACTTCTTGTTGTTGATCTTCTATCAAGGGGGGATCTAATGTCACCTTATCATCTTCATCTAAGAAATCCTCATTAATATCATTTAAAAGACATGTATCAATGATATCATCCTCTTGCACCCTAATATTTTCACAAGTAGGAGAGGTTTTAGGAGAGGAGCAAATAAGATTTTCATGACATTCAATGGTTTGATCTTCTAAGATAACTTTGTCACAAGTAGGGGAGGTATCGAGAGAAGAACTATGATTTTTTGTTATCAATGATTGCATCCTCTTGTCCAATAATATCCTCCCAAGTAGGAGATGTAGTAGGAGAGAAAAAAACTAGATTCTCATGATGCTCAATGATTGGATCTTCTAACACCAAGATACCTCTGTCACAAGTAAGAGAGGTATTAGGAGAAGAACACTTATGATTGTCATGATTATCAAGGATTGTATTCTCTTTCACCAAAATAATCTCACACATAGGAGAGATAGTGGGAGAGTGATCAATGAAACACAAGAAAAGAGGGGAGATAACTTCATATCTGTATGCTTAAAACAAAAATTTCTTAAAGTGCTCAACAAGATTTGAAAATAGAACATGAAGTATGATAACTAGATATTTTTGCAATGAGAACATGATGTAACAATTATCCTATAGATTTTAAATGCAAAAAAATCCCAAATTTGTAACAAATCAAGCAAAATAACACTTTTTTTGCACATGCAATAACAATTTTTTAGAATTTTAAATTAGACTTTTGTAAGCTAGAACAGACTAATAATACAGAGATAGAACAGTGTGCAGAAATTTGGAAAATCACCTGTACTAGGACATGGGTCTAAAAAATTTAAATCTGAGTATTTAACTTGATACTTAAGCTCAATGTTCCCAACAACAAACAAATTCTTCAGCAATAGTTTTTCCAAAATATGATGAAAATGAAAATACAATTTAAATAGCAATGTATGAACAAAATGACAACTTTTTTTAATGTAATTTTGAATGAAAAGCATATCTAAATGTTTAAAACACGCCTTAATGCAAGATATTATGTAGAATGTATGTAATATTTTTGGATTTTTATGAGTTTAAATGAAGCAAACATGAAATATGTAACCCTAAATGAAATACAAAATAAGATGATGTAAAACCTAGATCTAGGGTTTCAAGAATCTCCAAATCAAAAAAGGTACGATGAAAGAAATTTAGGTTCACCAAAATGAAATGGTGAGAAAGGGGTTCCTTAAAGAATAAGTGGGTATTTTCTCTATTCATACCTTTCCCTAAGAAATTTTATTAGTAAATAGATCACAAGGTGTAAAGATTTACTTTCAACCTCAATGGTAAGTCAATCAAACCTAGATCTCAGTCCTTAAGACAATAGGATAGATCTAAAACCAAATTGAAATTATATGCAATGCTCAAACTAAATGAGTTAAAATACCTAGAGCATAAAATGCAAATTCATGAAAGTACATAAACTAAAATCATAGTTTGCGGGCAGATCTGAGAGGGGTTAGGACACATGTACCAGTCACCAAAAGTAGGTTTTGATAGTCCTCTGAGGCAAGATCTTAACTTCTATTTTGCATAGGTTCCTTTGTCGAAAAGTCAAAAATAAAATCTGCAACCTAGTTTCTGTGGCTTGACAACAATGATGGCAACTTATGTAACAATGCAAAATTTCTCTTCAAGATCTTCAATCCTTCTTCAACCTATAATATGCACTTACACAAAGAGGAAAAATTGTTTTTTTTGAATGGGAGTTTTCCTTAGTCAAACCCCAAGTTTGGTAATTAAACCTTGATGGAAAGATAATGAAAATGGAGAAGGAAATGATGAATGAACACTTGCTTGCTACAACTCACCAAACCTTCAATGGCTTACCTTAGAGGAGTGAAGAAAAACACATCACTCCAAGGAACTTGATCTTTCTTTTCTTGATGTATTTGGGCACTTGAAAATTCTTGGATTCTTTAGGATCAACAATGCATATTAGCCTTCACAAGATGACATGAACACACATAAGCTTGAACATGATGTTAGGATATTGATTGCTACAACAAATGACTAATAAATATACTCTTGAATGCTCTAGAAAATAATATTTTCTCATATGAATTCTTGTAATTGGTCCTTTAGATTTGAATTGATAAAAAAACTATTTATTTATAGGTGTTTATCTAATTTCCCAAAAATTAGATTCCAAAAGCTGACAATTGCATATTGAATTTGAATCATTAAAACACCGCTAAAAATATATTTAAAAATGGGTCTTAGGACTTAAAGGGGACCCATTCACCCTTGGGCGAATGGGTCCTGGCCTATAATTCCAAGACATTCACATTCCAAGGTGATTAAAATATTAAATGTTGGTTTCCCTTTTGAAAAATAGGAATAATAAGGCTTTGGAATGCATAATTTGGAAAATTAGAATCTTAATTAAGTGGACAATAAATTAAGGGACCCAAAAGAAGTATGAAATTGTAAAGGGTATATACAATTTCCTACACTACACTTCCTATGTGACAAAATGGACTTGTCATGTCAAGAGGTCAACCTACAAAGGGAAAAGATATTGCTACACATTATGGAGGGAATATATGAAACTTCCAATGAGGTTCCATATTTTTATGTTGGTCATAAACTTCTTAGAGGATATGGTGATACTGAAGATCATAAAACTATTGATACTCTTTTTTTCCTACTATGATTGAAGATATAAATTAAAATTCATACATAAGGAGTGAGATGCATGTCTTTCAATATGAATCAATCTTGGTAATTATAGGCTATTATGAGACTTCTTATCTGTTTCACCCTTGTTGTTTCATCTTATATTGTTACCCCTATTAGAATAAGGATTACCTAAGTTGTAGCTCTAAATAAGAATAAGGATAAGGACATATTAGTAGTATATCCTTATCTGTTTTTAACATATTAGTAGTATACCTTTAGATTACCATAAGAACATACTTTAGAGCTACAACTTAGGTAATTGGATATATTGTTACCTTTATATTGTATACTACTAATACGTTCAAAATGGATAAGGATATGGCCCATAGAATGAACATAAAAATTTGTCAAGTGGTGTGGTGACAATGCTTACTACCTCAAAATCTTGGCCAAAAAAGTGGTAAAGTTGTTGATCCAAATACTTTGGATAACTAGTTTTTCATAGGTGGTGTTTCCCTACATTGTACATATGGTGTATTTTATGATTTTGTTTGTATCATTTCCTACCTTGTATATATTTTGTATCTTGTATGTGTTGTGTCTTTGTGCAATCATGATCCCTAATTTTCATGATGAGGTGTTCTTGTCTCTATCCCTCATTGTCGTGTTGTTCCTTTTTTGTATACTCCAAAGGAATTATTTTGGATTCTAATTATGCTTACAAGAGATAATATGACATCCCCAACTAGAGCCATTTTTGGGACTCAATATATCATAACCAAATTTTTCTTGAGTCCTACCTGCTATGTGCAATTAGGTATTATTTTCCCCATATAAACAATAAGAAATCTTTGTATGGATATCTATTCTTCAATATTTCCTAGATATTGTCCTTTTCATCCTCCATGTGCTTTCCAATGTGTTAAAAGTGTAAAATGTCTCATAAGTTCTAAGTGTGGGGTGTTTTATGTTCAAACTTATTAGGGTTGTTACTTTGTTAGATTTTTAGATTTTGCCTTCTTGGTATGCATTTCTACCCAACTCTACCATTTCCTTTATCTGTTCCTCACCTTCACCCCTTTTCCCTATCAGAATTTTAAAGTTTTCCTTCCCAATATCAATTTTCTCCAACTCTTGGTATTTTCCCTTTCCTTTGTTAGAGTTTCAATCATTTTATTACTTGCATCATTTTTCTTTGAACCCTAACTCCTTGATTCCTACACTAAGTGAAGACAATAAAGAACAAAGATATAAATAAAGATTAAAAGAAAAATAATATGTATACCTTACTCTCCAATACCTCCTTAAATTGAGATAGAAGAGGAAGTTCCCTTTTTTGATAGATGACTCTCTCAACCCTATTGATGTGGTCTAAGATGAGTTGATAAATGATGGAGGAATGTAGGATTCTTGTCGAAAAGAAAACGTGACTTTAGGATAGAATGATGTATGAAAATAGTTTGGCGATCCTTTTCTTTATAGATGTGAGGAGGGGTTGGTGAAGACGTAGGATTTAATTTGAATATAATGGTGGAGGATGAATGAGAGATTAGGATTGAGGAGAGGATGCCAATTGGAATCACTAGATCGATGGATTTGGGATAGAAGATAATTGAGGAATGATCAATGGTTGGGATTTGTTTGAAGAAATCTAGTGGTAGAGGATGATTCCAATCACACATGTGTGAGAGGATGAATGGGTAAGAGTGGATAAGGAAAAGTGTCCTCTGACAAGTGTGAAAACACCTTTGAAGAGAAATGTAAACAAGTGCCCCTTCACACTTGTGTGAGAACACCTAGATAAGAAAGTTTTGGACAAGTGTCATCTCATACATGTGTGAGGACACATGAGGTTATGGGAATATATACAAGTGACTTCTCACACGTGTGGGAGTCACATGGGATAAATGGAGGGTGATAATTTTCTTGATCAAATGGATCCAATCCAGATTTTATTGTAGCTTTTAGGATAAGTGGGATTAGTGATGTGATTAATTAAATTAACTATAATTAGGTATGTATCAAAAATTAGCTTAGTTAATTAATTAGTTTTAGCTAGGTAATTGTATTTGACACGAAGTGAAATTTAATTAATGATTTTCACTTATTTAATTCTTATAGAATATGACTATAAGGTTGAATTTAAATAAATATAAATTTATTTAATTAAAGGTGAACGATAGGGTATGAGATGGATCAACTAAATGAATAATTTTTTTAATTAATGCTTGGGAGAAGGTAAATTTTGTTGTGGTTAGGTGTGGAAAAATTTAGGTGTTTATGCTAAGCTACTTTTTAGAGCCAGAGTTTTGTCTATCCCATTACTTGAGTAGAATTTTTTAGGATCTCAAATCCTTAACTTTTGATTTTTTCTTCTATTCATATTTTTGGATTTGGAGATACAAGATTAATTATAATGTGGTACAAGGTATGAAATATTCCAAAATTCAACCCTTGACACTTTTCACTATGTTATCTCATCAAGATCACAAGTTTGGAACTTTGGAATTACCCTAATTTGTGTTAGAGTTGTGAAAAAACACCAAACCATGAGCCATGAGATCAAACAATGAACAAAGACACCTTACACACAAGAGATATGTAAACAATATGTGCAATATTCCTCAACAAGAAAAAGCTATAGAATGAACCTCAAGAATTTTCAAGGAAAACAAGAGTCCTCAAAGGTAGCTCACTTCAATTAACATAGAAAAGCACTTAGTTAATTGAATAAAGAACTCCTAAGTTTAGGTTAAGTGCATGAGAATAAATTACACTAATGATTAATTAAGCATGACTTCACATGTATGGCCTAGGACTTGGTCCCCTTTGACCCCTTTTTGTGCCCTAAAGGGGGTCTTTTTTCTTTTGGCCATAACTTGGGCGTACGGTATCAGATTTTGGTGAATGAGATATCATCAAAAAGCTGGTTCTGCCAACTTTCCAATGGTGTGGGTTTCATAACCTATTTTTTCCTCTGGTGCATTCTATAGTCTATTGAAGTCAAAGGTGTTGTTTTCAATCCCAAGCTCATAAATTTTGACCAATTTCTCCATTTTTTGTGATTCTAGCAGCATTGGAAGGTTGTCTTTCAGAGCTCTTTAGAACCATCCATGCACTTTTTCCATACTTCTCTCCAAGTACATTTTATTCAGGTTTTTGTGTTTTCACACTTTGGTGAATTACTTGGACGCCTTAGCTCATGTAAACTTTTTGTTTGCATGGGATGGCGCATTTTTTGTTGTTCTATATGTATTTCTAGTATTTTTTCCTATTTGGGCATTGTAGACATCTTTTTCATGCATATTCTCTTTTGTAGACACGCTGAGATAAAGTTCCATTTTGGTGTATAATTTTTGGGGAATTTGCACATCTTGTTGTACCTTTTTTATTTGCATTGATATAAAGTGCCATGGGGGGGTTGAAGTTTGCCTCTGGTTTGCCATCACACCTTTGTCAAGTGAGTGTACCTTCCATGATAGTAGTGAATCCTGGTGATTCTTGCCTCATGCAAGTGTGCCTTAGTTTTCACACCCTCTTATTTTCTGATTGTTTCTCCTACATGCACTTCTTGGTTTCACATAGCTTCAGTGTACCTATCTTGACTCTCCCTTTTTAGCATTATGGGGGTTTCTACTGTTGGCACTAATGCTTCCTTGGTTTCATAGGTTTGAGTGATATACGTATCTATTTCTTGTTCCTACGTACTTTTAGATGCAGCGTACATCAACACTTGGTTACATAAATTTTAGTGAGTTGGAGCATTTACCATATGGAAATTCTTACATCCCTATTTCTGGAGGCGACCTTCAATTTTCATTTGATCAAAGACTATGAGTACCTTTATTTTCAACTTGCATATTGCATGTTGGGTAGTGTCATTTTTTGTCACTCCTATAGATTCATGTGCCATTTGTATCTTTGATTTCCAGATGTTTTCCTTTGTTTTCCATCTAATTTGAGAAGTGTTGTTGGGGACACTCAGGCAAATTATTGTCTCTCTCATGATCAGTGTTCTTTAAACTATTGGTACCTATATCTTCAACTTACATCTTGCATGTTGAGTAGTGCCATTGGGGTCACTCATGCAGATTCATGTACCACCATATCTTTGACTTCTAGATGTTTTCCTTTGTTTTCCATCCGATTCGAGTAGTGTCGTTGGGGGCACTCATGCAAATTATAGTCTCCTTGATCTTGACATTTGTATCTTCAATTTCTAGATGTTTGCCTTTGTTTTCCTTATGATTCGAGTAGTGTCATTGAGGAAACTCATGTAGATTATTGTTATCTTGATCTCGATCATCATTTGTTTCAAAGGAGGTTCTTCATTTCAACACCATATCATTCATCTTTCGACAATAGTCTAGAGCTTCATGCTTTGCAATGTTCTACATGTTCCTATCTTTTTTGGGAGATTGTTTCTTTGGAGGCTTCTCAGTTCTTCACACCTTGATTTGGAGGCTTTTTTAGTCCTTCATTTTCCTTTCTCTCTTTTTGGAGATGAGTTTTCTCCCACTATGCTTTTCTCCTTTTCTCCAATTTTGAGAGATGTTTTGTTTGTACATGGGTACCTCACTAGTCCTTGTTTGTCAGGATCCATCATGCATTAGCTAATGATTAATTAATCTTTAATTGATTATTAGTCTAATTTATTCTCATGCACTTAAGTTAAAATTAGGAGCTCTTTATTTGGTTAACTAGGTGCTTTTCTATGTTAAATGAAGTGAGCTATTATTAAATCATTTTGTCTCATCGCATGTGATGTTAAAAATTGTCTTGATATAATCCCTTTACCATTTAGGGTTTCTCCTATATAGCACTCAACCCTCATTGTATTATCACTCTGAGATTAACTCTTCTGATCTCTCGAACTCTCAACCTTTGAGGACTCTTATTTTCCTTGAAGATTCTTGAGGTTCATTCTATAGCTTTTCTTGTTGAGGAATATTACATATATTATTTGCATATCTCTTGCTTCAAAGGTGTCTTTGTTCTTTTTTTGATCTTGTGGCTTGTGGTTTTGTGGTTTTTCACAATTCTAACAATTTGCATACCTAAAAGGATGAATTCCTTGGTATCTTGATCCCCAACTCCCAATAGCTTCTTTCATACATCCTTTCAAAGTAAAAGATGTGAGGATAGCCTTATTTATTTTCCTTAAGCATGAAATATGTTGACTCTTGATCCCCGACTCCTCAACAATGGTATGGGTCATAAGGTATCCCCAACCCACAATACTCAAAACTCCTACATTTTGAATTGTTCATCCCTACCTAGTATTTACATGAATTACAGTGCCATTAATGATCATATTTAATGTTGTAACTACTTTAAAAGAGTTTTTTCACCCAAAAATAGTTGTCCATTATAAGGGTGTATATTCAAATGTACTTTCAATTGTGGATGATGAAGAATGCCATGTTGCTTTTAATGTGATAGTTGTGTTTATGACATGAATTATTTTTATATAAGTATAAGGATTTCGTTTTAGTAGATTTCATGGGCTCCTCCATGTCTTAGCACACCACAAACCAATTCACCATGGATTAATATAGAGAATATTTGTAGATAACAAAAGAACATTCCTCCATGTCTTACATGTACAACAAGATGTCCTTGACCATAATTTTAGGTTTGATTTAAAGAGAAACTATGCGATGGGAATGGGTGTCCTTTCTACATACCAATTGAGAATTTTTGGATTTAATGAAGATTCGATGCCCCTTGAACCTACGTAACTTGCATGGAGGGTATAAGTGCCAATTTATTATTTACTCAAAGTGTTGGTCATTTCTTATTTTTACACAACTAGAGTGCAAATAGTATTCTTGCATTCTAAAAATTTCAATTCATTCACCATCATGGCAATACATTTTAGAAGTTGTAGAGAGGTAGCTACCTGAAGAAAATATTTGTAATTAAGTGTCTCCTTGGCTACTTGTGAGTATTTTAGAAGATTTACAAGTAGAGAGGTGTGACATACCCTCCCTCTTAGAAGTATTCTCTCACCACATTTTTTTGGTTTGATTGTAACATGAATTTAATAAGTATCACAACACTTTAATTCACTATAAATTATATTTTTAATGCTCGCTTTCTTATCACATATGTATTTTTAAAAATTTGGAGAAGGATTATTAAGTAGGTTTGGTTATTGGATATCACACCTCTTCTATTATTTCTTGTTTTTTATTTGTTATTGTTGAATGTGACTTTGTAACCCATAGAAGAAACCAGTCTTAAGAACCTTGAGCCTCAACATAGTTAAAATAAAAAAAATCATTCACCAATAGTGTAGGATTGGGAAATAGGTTCATATGCATTTCATGATTTAGTTTTATATTCAAAGGAAATATTATTAGTCATCCTTAGTAGTTTTTATCTTGGCGAATATTGTCCTATATATCCATATCAACTTAATATAGGTCATAGAATTATTTTATTCTTTCATCTAATAATATAATTCGGGGTCAAAGTGTATATTTGGATACAACTACAATTTTCTTATAGTGTAATATCTTCAATTGTGGCTAAATATTGTTAAAGATTATCTCTAGGAACACCCTTTTGGGTCTAGTTGAGTCCAAAGTGAAGGATAGTTTATCCACTCTCAATAATTGGCTTGTTATATTCCACTCTTTAATGATGAGAATATTTTTCCACCCTCAAGAACATCTCCTTACGCTTGATTTGGATATATCCATCTAGAATTTTGAGGAGCAATTTTAAGGCCCAATGGTCTAGTTGTGACTTTGTCTAATTTGGAGAGAATTGTCTCAATATCCCCACCAATGATTTTAATATTCAAATTTAAAAATATAAGATTTGAGGATATTTGTTTCCAAACAACCCTTTTTTGAATGCATCCCACATGACGATAAACATTTATGAGAAAAATTATAATCTAAAGAGTAGCTTAATATATTACATTCTTGCTAGTGTGTGTTGGTAATAATCACCACTACTTGAAATATTACTAGGTTCTAGAGTATTCTAAGTCCATCAAAAGTGCCAACAATGTCAACAAATTCACCTTAGAAATATTACCCATTTTTGCACGAGTTTCTCATCCTTAGATTTATCTAATTTTGTTTCTTGATATGTATATGTATATGATGCTTAGTAAAGCATCATTTTTTAGGGGCATTTAAGCCCCTAGCATTCTGTTTGATGATCTTCATTGATCATTAGGAAGGGGCACTCCCTAGATCTCAACATCATATTATTCATCTTCATTTGACCAACTACAAAACCTTATTTCTCTATCATTTCCTTATTTTTCTTTCTTCCCTTTGAATTCAAAAAGTCAAAATTGAATTTCCTTTTCTTTAACTTTGTTTGACTTATCAATTGTTCTTCAAAAATATTTACTTTTATATCATTTTGTGAATATTCCTCCTCTAAATTAAAATCTAAAATCTCTGAGTTTAATTCTCATTCCTTAGATAATAGATATGTTCCTATCATTATTTGTGAACTTGTCACATTTGTGTTCTCCTTTGGTGTGTTTATAGCCTTAGGCTCAGGGACCATGGTAGGAGCTAATTTTTCCATCACCACATTTTTCTCTAATGCAATAAAAGGAATTGTAGTGGTCTTTTGGTTCTTCTCTTTGTTCGAGACCTTTTATTAATTAGAGGGATCATGTATTTGCCTACTTTTGCAACCCTTATGTTTGTGCATGTACTATAATAGGTCAAAGACCCTTCCATTTCTACCTTTAATCACCAAATCCCAACTTCAGACTTGATCTCAATAGAAGATGTTGCATGCCAAATCTATGTATAGATAAATTCTTATGGCTCTAGGAAAATTCACCGCCAACAATTCACCGACGGAAAATTCACCATCAACAATTCACCGCAGGAAAATTCACTGCCACTAGCAATTCACCGCCATGGAAAATTAACCGCCAAAAATTCATGCAATTAAATTTACGTGCGATAAATTGTCACTGTCGATGAATTGCTAACGGTGAATTTACTGTATACCAATTCTTATATATATACTAGCTTTTTTTGTTTGTTTGTTTAGAGTAGGTGTATCTACCCAAAATAAGGTGCCTAGAAATTTTCCAATGTCTATGAGAGTTGGCTCGTTGATAAATTATAAAGGTGAATCCACATAAGGGTGTGGGAAATGACATGTTTCAAAGGATCAAAATTTGGAAGCTAGTCCTTCATGTAAAACGTGACTTCTAGAATTCAACTTGTTATTCTTCTCTTTCTTTGATTCACATTGCACTAGGAAGAATCCTTATCATGATGTTTGGTCCCCATCGTTCCTCTACCCAATTTTGGAGTCTTTCGATAGCAAGCCATATGCATTTGCCCATTTTAGGAAAAAATTGTCATTTTTCAAAGATTCCTTTTAGAATTATCTAGGTAGTTCTTCTCTTCTCTTGCAATAATGTTTATTTTGTCATATTCACGGTAGGCTTTCCTACCAAGTTTTCCCTAGTATTTATGACACTCCATTTTAATTTATCCCATTTTCTTCTTCCTATTAGGGTATTGTGGGACAACATATGTCAAATGTTAGCTTTAAGAATCTTCATTGTTTTTTTAAATTGTTTTTTCGTTCATTCAATAATTATTTAGTAACTTTTTTTTTCTACTTTGCTTCTATATTTCTCTTCAATTTGTATTATTGTGTTTTCTTTTTATCAATATAAAATAGTTATAATCAAATCCTCAAAATTAAATGATTGTATTCATTTAAATTGTAGTAAATAAAATTTAATATATCATAGAAAGTATGATATACAAATTCAATATATCATATTTTATAAAAATTAATATATCTTATTAGCTTAGTTTTGAAATAATTATGATATAATTATTAATTCTTTTGTTAAATCTAATCATGTTTATTGATGATATCTAAACAATTACTTTAAATAATTTAATAATTTATATATCAATATTAAAATATTTAACTATACCATAATTTTATTATCATATAATTTGAACCAAAGCAATATTATAAAGTTTATTAGATATTTTATTTTAAAAAAATATTACATAAAAAATATATCAATAATTATTATTTTTCATAATTTATAAAAATTAAGTTCTACAATTTAATTTAAATTATCTATCAAAATGTAAATACTAAAACATACACAATAAAATCTAAAAACACTCTTAAACAAATTACTAATTAATTTTTTAAAATTTAGATCATAATTACCGATAGACTACATATAGTGTGAGATTTGAGCTTGAAACAAGTCTCATCCCTACATCCATTGTTTAGTCACCTAAAAACAAGTTTCAGTTGTGGTTGAATGGTAAACCAGCTACTATTTAATGGTAAAAGCCTCCAAAATCTCACTCATCACATAAAAGCCAAATAAATATTGATTTGACAATTAGATGCGAACATTCTATTTCTATTTGCAATGTTTTTTGTCAAATTGATGGCAACTTTCTTTTTTCATATCTAAGTTTATTCCATTCCATTATTTAACATTTTTATTTTATTTTTTTAATCTAATCACATACAACTAAAATTTGTAACACATTCATGCACAAACACATACTCTCTAACATATTAACAAACATATAATCCTTAAACCTAATATTTTTATTTCTTATTCTTACATCAAACTAAAATTGTACCAAAACTCTTATGACCATAGTGAATACAACATTATGAGTAGATGTCATGAAAAAAAATTATAAATAATTTATTAAAATATTACTATCTATTTAAATAATACACTCTAGAAGAAGAAGTATAGAATTTGTTAGAATATTTTTGGACATAACAACTGTTAGTGTGGAATTATCGATAAAGTCTTGTCCCCTAATTCATGGATGAAAATGGTTTGGAATGTAGTTGTTAGTCCTTGTTGTCACCCTCCAAAGGCCTTGCCTTCCACAACCACATAAAATAAACACATTTCTTTTTAGATATATATTGTAAAGAAAATAATGTGGCCTATAATAATCTTAAATGGTTGCCAACACTTTTTGAGTACAATATATTCAATTTTAGTTTTGTGTAATTTGTCTTTTCTTCTTGGATTCGATGGATAGCTTGTCATATCCTTAGGCTAGCTAGGAAAGCTTCTTTTTATTTATTGAATAGTTAATTGGAAAGATTGAGTAGACTAAGAATGTGACACTACTAAGTTTATGTATATCTATATATATTTCTAATATTAGAATTCTAATTTTAAAATAAATTAATTTTTTAAAGTTTATTAATAGATTTATTTAATATATTTATAATATTTATTATTAAATGTTAATTATTTGATGTGAAAATAGTAGTTAAATTTAAGTTAATATATTTTAACTCAATTATAATATGGGTTTCTTTTTATGTTTTGTAGAAAGTCTTTCAACATGATAAAAAGCTTTAAATAATACAATACATTATAAATTTAATAGTTTCTAGTAATTATAGATAAAATTGATATTTTAATGGTGGTTGAGGAAAAATAATAGAAGGGTTAATAGATGTGATGTTAATTAGAAATGGAATAATAAACATGAGCACTAGAACATTTGAATACACAATTTATATTTATAACAATAGTTGAGTAAAACTAGTTATGAAAGTTATAATTTAAACTCATTTATGATAGGATATTTAGTCATTATGAAAGTTACAATTTAAACTCATTTATGATAGGATATTTAGTGGACTAAGACTTGTCTTGTTTATAATGTAGTTGATAAAAGTTGGAAAAATCTAAAGATAATGTCAATTCTTCATATTGATAAGCTTCTCATTATGGAGGGCGTCTCTAAGAGTAGAAAAATCTTGTGAGATTTGTTTAGGCATTGGATGAGGTAGTTGGCCTTGTGTTCTAGCTCCTTGAATTGATTATTGATGTTAGCAGTTCCTATTATCCTTGCTCCTTGTTAACCATCAACACTTTCTACATGTAATAAAATAATTTACACAAGATAAAAATATAATATGAAATATTTCAAATACTTGTGAATAATATGTCACTTCTAAGGGGATGCTAGTGCAAGATTTTATTTGCCTTTCTTTAGTTTTTCTTACACTTTTATTAAGCTTTTTTAGGTTAGTAAAGTGAGTTTAATTAAGTGAGTGGATTGTTAAGGTGTCGTGATCCTATAAGGGAGTTACATTCATTATTTTTAGACCACATAAAATTCACTCTTTATTGGTTGGATGCCCACCTTCTCCCTCTTCTTGAGTTTATAACAACTCACTATTTAGTTTGTATTTTCACACTTTTTATTGTAGCTTGTCTTTGTGAGCTCTTTATGCAATCTTATCATCTTGAAATTTGTACATCTCTTGAAATCTATAGTATGTATTTATATTTTTTATTTGTACTTTCATGTACTTTATTTCTCTTTCAAAGAGTTCTTGGGTTATGCATTTATTTCAGATTTTTAACATGGCATCAAATCTTTAGTTTTGAGAGTTTTGAGTTTTAGAGTTCTCGATTGAGATATTAAAGTTTATGTATGATCTTGTAAATTTATGTATGTTATTTTCTTGAATTTCAAGATGATCTAGAGAATTAGAAGGTAATTTGATGTAGAGGGAAATGAATTTGAAAAGTACAATGATCAACAACTTGTTTGACAAATTGCCTCTTCCTAGTAGCACTAGTTTAGGACAAATTTGATGGGACAATAATATTTATGGAGGAGTTTTTTGGGAATATAAACATACTTGCAAATACTCTTAATGGATATACACCTCCTCCTACAATTGAAGCCTCCAAAATGAAACAAAACCCTTGAAAATAGACTATTATAAGTCCCAATTAGCCCTCTAAGTTGCTAAAATTGAGTTTTTTTGAAATAATACCCTCACATGAGCCAAAAAGGTACAAAAACTATTTGAGAAATTGAACTAGGTTTCCATAGACCTACAAAACAAATTTTATCAATTGGGTGGGCATATTTCTCCTAAAACTCAAATTTCTTCCTTAAAACCCTAGGTAGGGTTTTGACAGGCTGGTGAGTGAAAAAAATATTTTTTGAGTTAATATTCACTTTCATGACCTCTAATTACATGCATTAGGTTTGTATAGACCCTTCAAAGCTCCAAAAATAATAAAATTAAACAAATGACTTCAAACTTTACCTTTTTTGCAAAAATGGAGGTCTAGAACTCTGGTAACACCTTGCCAACATACCTACAAACAAAAACTTCATTCTTTTTCTCTCCAAAATGATACAAAAATATTTTTTTCATATTTTTCAAAGTGCTACATCATCCCTAACTACCTACATCACACCCATGTAAAATCAAAGTTCACACATTAAGCATTCAAAACCCCTAATTGGGTTTGAGTAAAAACAACAAATTTGAAATTTATGACTACTTATTTGTCCAAACTTAAATAAAAACCTCCAAATATGTGATTAAAGGCATAAAACTACATTCTAATGAAAATATAGAACAAGATAAAATGATTCTCCTACATCATACTCCCAAGGAGCAAAAAGTTGGCTCATGAGGTCTACAAGGTTACTGACATGCTTATTGATGTTTGATTCAGTCATCCAAGTAGCATTATTAATTGAATGGCCTTTCCACTTTACTAAGTATTGGTAGTACTCTCTACCCCTTATCAATTTAACAAATTTTCCAGAATGGTTTCTAGTTCTTCATTGTTGGATTTTGGTAATTGGTTTGCCCATTTTCTAACTAATATTTCCTTGCTCTTAGTTGTTTCGCCTTCATCATCACCTTCTTTGTATGGATACAAGTCTACAAAATTGAATATAGGAGAGATTACAATACCACTTGACAATTCTCTCATAAACATTGTTAGAAAACTTTTTGTAAATCTTACAATGACCATTTTTTGTCATTTTTAATTTTTTATACTTACCTTTTGGAAACCTATCCTTCCTCAAATTTTAGATAATACCATGTATCCAATACGAAGATTAACCTATCTCCTCTTGAGTTTTGCATGTTTCTTGTATTTACTCACACTTGCCTCTATTTTTTTCTTGACTCGTTCATGTACATCTTGCATAGAAATGGAAAATTACTCTCCCTCAATACTTCTTTTCTCCATATTTCCTAAATCCCTTAACTAAAAAGCAACTCTGGGATGTGAACCATAGACTATTTGAAAAAACTCATACCTGTACTCTTGTTAGGTGAATCATTGTAAGAAAATTCTGCATCTGGCAATATGAGACCCCATTTTTTGGGAGTGTCCCTTGTTAAGCATCCTAGTAGATTACCCAAATCCCTATTGACCACCTCTATTTTTCCATCACTTTGAGGGTGGTATGCTAAACTAAAATTTAAATTAGTTCCCAACTTCTTCCATAAAGTCCTCTAAAAGTATCCCACAAATTTAGTATCTCTATATGATATGTAGTATAACCACCTCTTTGAAGAACACATCAGCAATATGAGTAGCATCACATGTGGTTTTGCATGCTATAAAAGGAACCATTTTAGAAAACCTATCTACTACAACAAATATTGAATCATGGCCTCTTTGGGTTCTAGGTAGACCGAAAACAAAATACATACTAATGGAGCCCCAAGGTATATTTAGGATTGGTAAAAGATGATAAAGACCTATATTTGTACTCTTTTCCTTGGCATATTCACACACTTTACACCTTTTAGAAAAAAATTCTCACATTTGATTATATTTTGGGCTAAAGTAATGAGCACTTAGCTGAGAAAAAGTCTTAACTAGGCCAAAATAACTAGCAAGACCACAATACTTTTCTCTAAATAGATTTTCTCTCATAGAACTCCTTGGTACACATAGTTGTGATCCTTTAAAAAGTAATCCATCTTTTATTTCATGTATTTCATCCAAGGTTCTCTATTCCTTATAGTTGGTTGTTTACACACCTCATAGGCTTCTTAGAAATCCAAATCAGATTTGTATAACTCCTTAAGAGACTTTATTCCTCCACTTTCTATCTAAATTTCTCTTATGAGTAAGGTTCTCCTACTTAAAGCATCTATTACCTTATTGGCTTGAACTTTTTTGTGCTTGATAACACAAGTGAAATTTTAAAAATACTCAACCCATTTCATGTGTCTTTGACTTAATTTGGTCTAGTTGGTTATGAACTATAGTGTATGATTATCAGCAAAAATAATAAACTCCTTAGGCATCAAATAATGTCTCCACTTCCTTAAAGCTTGAACCAAAACATAAAACTCAAGATCATAAGCGAAATACCTCTTTTTTGCATCATTTAAATTATCACTAAAGTAGGAAACTAGTCTACCTTCTTGAATTAGGATAGCTCCAATGGCTACCCCACTTGCATCACATTCAACTTGGAAAACCTTGTTAAAACTAGGAAGTGCTAGTATAGGTTATTTTGTGATTTTATTCTTCAAAAACTAAAAAATTATTTTAGCAGAATCAATTTAAACAAACTTTCATATATCCCCTCTTATAGTATCTATGAGTGGTGCACAAATTCCACTAATTTTTTTGATAAATTTCCTATAAAAACCTGCCAAACCATGGAAGCTTTTTACCTCATTAGTTTTTGGGTGTTGTCCAATCATTTATGGCTTTCACTTTGTCCTGTCCATATTTAATCCAACTTAAGAAATAAAAAAACCAAGGTACACTAATTTTGTCCTCATGAATAAACATTTATTGATATTAATCAACAATACTTATTCTTGCAATATTTTCATTACCATCTTAAGGTGTTCAATATGTTCATCCTTGCTTGAGCTATAGATCAATATTTCATCCAAATAAACAATCATAAATTTACCTTTGAAGGGCTTTAGAACTTCATTCATTAGTCTCATAAATGTACTTGCAGAATTTGTAATCTACCAATGACATAACAAGCCACTCATACAACCCCTCATTAGTCTTAAAGGTAGTTTTCCATTCATTTCCTTCTCTTATCCTTATTTGATGATAACCACTCTTGAGATCAATCTTAGAAAAATAGTTAGGTCCACAAAAAAATTAATTGAATCATCTATTGTTGAAAGAGGGAACCTATACCTTATGGTAATCTTGTTTATTTCTCTTGAATATGTGCACACCCTCCAATATCCTTCTTTATTTGGCACTAATACAACTATTAATGCACATGGGTAAGACTTTCTTTTATCAAACCTTTGTCCAATATTTCTTTCACTTAATTCTTGATCTCTACATTTTCTTGAGGAGTCATCTTGTAGGCAACTTTGTTTGGAAAAATTGCACCAGGTATTAATTCAATATGATGACTAATACTCCTAATTAGTGGAAAATCATTGGGAATCTAATTCATCACTATATCAACATACTATTCCAACATGGTTTGTATCTCTTAAGGTAGCTCATTCAACTTGGTTGTTGTCATAATAGTTCTAGGTCTAATCACTAGTGTAAAACCCATATTTTCCCCTTTCATTGCATTCAAGAATTCCTTATCACTCACCATCAACACACTATGACTACTCACTTGTCCATCTTGTTCTTCTTTGAAAGGCAACAATGTATGCTTTCTACCGTATTTTTCAATAGTATAAGTTTTTGTCTCCCATCATGAATAGTTTTCTTATCATATTTTCAAGGCCTTCCCAATAGCACATGGCACACATCTATTTGTATTACATCACAAATAACCTTATCTTTATAGCTTCTGAAAGTATACCCAACATTTTTCATTTACTAACACTTGTCCTTTATTGAGCCATGAAACCTTATATGGAGTTTGATGTATAATTATTTTTAACCCAAGCTTCTATACCATTTCTATTGAAACTAAATTATCAGTACTACCTAAACCAATAACCATTTTGTAATATTTATATTGGGATATTCATGATGTCTTGAAAATTATTTCTTTGGGAAATTTCTTTCTCCTTGGGTGGTTTGATCAACAATCTTCTCATCAACAAAAATTCTCCAACTTTAAGTACTTCTACATGGGATGGAGATTCTACATTTTCTTCTTCTGAGGCACTTGGACTCCTTGATTTTTTCCCTCAATACTTGAGCTACTCGCTTTAGGGTCTCTAGACATTCCCAAAACCTATGACCTACAAAATTATTGCATTTAAAATATTTACCAATGAATCCTCTACCTCTTTGTTTGTTTCCACCCCTATAATAAGGTCTTCTTCCTCTAAATCTACCTCTTGGATTATGTGATTGTTCTTGGATAGGACTTGGTTCTAAATTTTCTTTTTGAACTAAATTTATTCATCCTTACTATCCTCTATCTTTTAAATTTCTACCTCTAACCCTATTTTTCTTTTTTATTTTTTCTATTCAATGTATCCTCTACTTTTAGAGCAAACTAGTAACACTCTTCTATTGTCCTTGGATTGATTAGGCTAGGTTCATCTTGAATATTGTATTTTAACCCATTGAGATACCTGCCTATCTTCTCCATATCTTCTTCCCCATGTTTATACCTTATGTTCAATCTATAAAACTCCTTTGTACACTCTTTCACACTCATCTCTTTTTGTTTCAAAATTTGTAACTTCTTGAAGAGGTTAGTTTGATAGTCACTAGGAAGGAATTTTTCCTTACTCAAGTTTTGCTACCATTATATCCCAAGATTTAATTTTATGCTTACCTTTCTTTCTCCTCTCATCTTGTATGAAATCCCACCAGACAACTACATGGCCCTTCAATCTAGTACAAGAAAACTTCACCTTGTTTTCATCAATAACATTCCCATAGTAAAAGTATTTATCCAATTCTTTAACCCAAACAATAAGTGTTTCTCTGTCTAAACTATTTGCATAGGTAGGGATCACTACCTTCAGTTTGGACCCTTGTCCCATGATTACCTTGAGCAATTTTTCTATTCCTCCATATGTAGGCTTTGCAACCTCTTCTTCTTCTTCTTCTTCTTCAAATGCTTGTGGTTCTTCCTCTCTATCACTCACATCTCCTGTGATGACTCCTCTTCTTTGATGTTCCTCTATTGGTGTGAGTCTAGCATCCAAACTCACTCTCAAATTCCTTATCTCCTCAAGAACGACATCTCTCATTTGGACACTTCCTCTCATTCCTCTTTTAGGTGGAATTTTGACTTCTCAATGCAACTTACCAACACACAATCAAGTCTTTATTGTCTCTCTTAGGTACCAAGCACGCTCTAATAAAAAAATTATGTAGAGGGAAAGGAATTTGTAGCAAAAGTATAATGATTAGACACTTGTTTGACAAATTACCTCTTCATAGTAGCCCTATTTTAGGATAAATATGATGGGATATAATTTTTATGGAGATTCTTAGGAATATAAACACACTTTCAAATACCATTTATGGAGGTACAACTCCTCCTACAATGGAAGCCTCCAAGATTAAACAAAAACCCCTCAAAATTGATTGTTAGCAATCGTAATTAGCCTTCTAAGCTGCTAAAACTAAGTTTTTTTGAAATAATGCCCTCACACATGCAAAAATGGTATAAAAAAATTTGAAAATTTGAATTATGTTTCCATAGACCTACAATTTTTTTTATTAATTGGGTAGGCATATTTCTCTTAAAAATTTAATTTATTCCTCAAAAGAGTTTTGATAGGGCAACTATTGAAAAAAATTGTTTTCGAAGTTAATATTCACTTTCATGACCTCTAATCACATTAATTAGATTTGTATATACCTCAACAACTCTAGAAACAATAAAATTAAACAAAAAACTTCAAATTTTACTTTTTGACAAAAATGGAGGTCTAGAACACTGGTAACACCATGGCAACATACTTGCAAACAAAAAAATCATTCCTTTTCTCTCTAGAATGACACAACATTTGTTTTTTCATATTTTTAAAAGTGGTACATCATCCCTAAATACCTACCTCACACCCATGCAAAACCAAAGTTTATAAATTAAGTATTCAAAACCCCTAATTAGATACTTGGGGTTGAGTAAAAACACCAACATTTAAAATTTATGACTACTTATTTATTAAAAATTGAATAAAAACCTCCTAAAATGTGATTAAACATATAAATATTCATTCTAATGTAAATCTAGAACAAGATAAAATGGTGCTCCTGCATCAGAATTATGAATATCTATTAATCTTTTGCATTACATGCATGTTTTGATGAGATCTAAGTGATCATAGATCTTCTAATCATATTGGAAACACTTTTTACCTATTCTAATGTGTCTAGAAGGGTCAAGAAATTCATAATTGGTTGTCATTTCACTTGATTTTGATATTATATGAAATAGTAGTAAATAGGGATTTGAAACTCAAATCTAGAGAAAAAATCAAACAAAGCATTTTCAAGCCAAGAGAGCTCCACCATTGCATCCAAAATCCTCAAAAACCTTTATTTTGATATAAAAATTTCCTATTGAGAGAATTCATAGAAATTTATTTTCTAGGAGAGTTGTATGACCTCCCAACACACGGTTCAAGGAAAAAAAATCATTAAAAAAAGCATTTAGCATTCAAAATTTTAAGCATTACAGTTAAAGGGATCAACACCTTAAGTGCTTAAGAACCAAGTGTAAGGGGCTTAAGGCCCATTTAAACCCAATGGATCCTTTCCAATCATTGTATTCTACTTTCCAACCATCAAAGTCTATAATGAAGCCACCAATGGACAAGATAAAATTATCGCTTGAAGATAGCCACAACACTACCACCACCAGTCATGCTACTAGAAGAGCCACCCTCCTAGGTCACCACCTATTAATATTTTTTCTACAAAAGGGGACTTTTTCAACAAGGTATAAATTGTCTCAGGTGTTATTTTTTTGCAAATGAATA
>VDFB02103258.1:0-61457 GCA_007258455.2 Sequoia sempervirens | reverse complement strand
GGGAGGAAGCCCTAGACCAAGGAGTGGTGTAGATGACAATGGTGATGGTGGGAGAGGTGGAAATGTAAGGGGGGGAATCCTTGTGAAAGTGTTGTGGTGTTGAAAATGCCCCCTTGTCTGAATATGTCTCCCTCCTCTTGTGAATTTGTGAGAAGAGGTGTTTGTGGTGCTCCGTGAAAAGATGTTGATGATAGGTCATAATGTAAAGTGAGAGGAACATTTTGGTGTAATGGATTATGGAAGATGTTTTGTTCCCCTATGGTTTTTGCGTCCAAGTTTTGGTTATTCACAAGGGGATGTGATTGAAGTTCATTAAGGAATGTGTTTCCCTTGTTAAAGTTGGGTTGAGTTGGAGCAATCGATGTCATGATTTTTGGAATGTTTCGGCGTGGACGCTTTGGGATGGAGGTGTGGTGATGAAATGGGGATGTGGATGAGATTGGTGAAAAGATGTCTCTAATAGTGGTCAGCATCAAACCAAGGCAACTTGGCCCCTTGTTTTGCCAGTTCAAGCATGTACAACGGCGGGTTGAGTCTCACTGCGATGTTGATGACTTATGGTTGTCCGGCTTTGGGAGCATTTCAGCTATTTCTTCGGTGGAGACATTCCAGAAAGGTGAGGTCCTCCTCTTGATTTTCTTCTTGTGGGTTTTGTGATGATTAGGGGATCAATGGATTGCTTGATTCTGCAAGATTCATTTCTGTGTTTGTTTGGCTAAGGTCACTTGAAGCGGGAGTTTCTTTGTGGGCTTCCATACTCTTCTTGTATTGAGATCTTGTTTGAACCATAAAACAAGGATCAATCTTCGAGAATATGGGAGATGAATCTCTTGATTCCTTGGATTAATCTCTATTTTATGTCCCAAAGTGAAAGTTATAGGATGCTTTTTAGGATCAAATGTGATGATGATAAGATGGTGATGTTTAAAGATGGATGTTATGAACGTTTTTGGCTTTTGATAAATCTTGAATGAAATGCTAGGTCTTTGGATTTTTTGATTGGTTTGATGTTTGGATTTTGAGATTTTTTCCTTGATCTTGATTTGGATTTTGATTTTGATTTTGAACAAAAAGACCCTAAGATGTTTGATAATGATCTAAAGGATAGTTGTGTTCAAAGGATGATGATTTGGATATGTGTGAGGAGAAGGATGTATCTACCTACACCTACCCAAACAAAATGATTGTTTCACTAAGCATATGGAGAAGGATTCATCTACATACACTAAGCTAGACAAGATGATTTGATGTCTCACTAAGGATATGCAAAGGATGCATTTACACATTCCTATCCAAAGGTGTTTTGATAAATGTTTTTAAGGACTTGGTCTCAATGATTTTGGTGTTTGCTTGATTTTGTCATAAAGCCTAGCACTTCAAGGATGATTTCAAGGTTTTTCAAAAGATGATTTGTGAGATGGATTTTGATGTTTTGAAAGATGTATGAAAGAGGTTTGATTTGGTTTGATCCCTAGATGAACTCTAAAAAAAAAGACCCACTTTGTTTTCTCTGAAAGACTCCAGGTATTGAAGAGAGCGCATATGCTTCCTAAAGACCTCAGAATCAAGGATTTGATTTCATTTGAACTTTCATTTTGGATTTTCAATGAATTTTTGCTTTGGGATTGAGAGTCTTCTAAATACTGGCCATGAAAGTTCATTTTGCTTAGCTGCTTTAATGTCTCTTTATTTCAATTAAAAACACTCTCTTTGATTAAAGTTTTAAATCTCATTATGTCCAATGTCTTAATTTCTTTAAACCCCACAAGATATTTTATGTGGAAATTCAAACAACCCATAAGTGCTGGTTTTCCTATTGTTTATCTTTGCGGAGACAAATTGAGATATAATCCAATTAGGAACCTCTACTGACGCGTGATCCCTGTGGAAAGCAAAAGAATATATGGATTGAGCCTAATGATATTTGTCTTCGAGGCTTTGAAATTTTAAGAATCATGTTGAATGTTTGTTTGCAAATGCTTTGAATACAACACTGTGGTTTTCAAATGAAGAACAATTACAAGCTCCTATGGATGTAAGACAATATTTGTTGGATTCCCACTTGACAAGTCCAAATACGCTTTTATCTTCTAGCCGATGGTTAGATGCTTGACCTCCACCGCTCCCCTCCACGGCACTCACTTATATGGGGAAGCCAAGCATCAACACCCATGAAACTCCCATGGCATGTTTTCCATTTCTACTAAAAGATCGTAAAAGTGTGGGGCGGCTTCAAAATGACCGCTCTTGCACCAACAAATAGATTAAAGGATTTTGGAAAATTCTAGCACATGGGTTCTAGTAAGGACTTTCCATTTGTAAAGATTGACCCATACGGCAAGAGTCCCCTTTCGGATCCATCTTGTCGAAGCCAACCGCGTGATAATGGCGTTTAACCAAAACCCACATTTATATCCCTACCGAAATACTCTTGGCTTTAGGAGTGTTACCGCTGAGCCGCCCCTTGGGTGAGTACTTTTCCCTCAAGGCAAAGCTCCTCTAAGATAAACAACAAAGTAAAGACACAATCCGTAACTCAATCGATCTTTGATGGAACAAAGAAAGAGAATGTATGCAAAAATTCCCCTACTCACACTCGCACAAGATGTTCAATTTTTAAGCCCAAATTGAAGTGTTTCAAAGCAATAAAATGTATTTTGAGTGTTTCTCTTGCACCCTAGATCGCACGAAGCGCAAGGGGAGAGGATACACACTCAAAAGACAAAGTCACACAATTCAAGCACTTGTTCATTTTATAGCCTTCAAAGCAATTGTGAGTTCGTTTTAAGCACCAAAATGAAGTGTGAGTTTTGATTGTTCAATTCTTAACCTCAAACGAAATCTAATGAGTTTGTCCTAAGATTCATTTTAAGCCCTTTGCAATGAAAATCAAATTGTTCGTTTTAGACCCAAATGAAAATTAGTGTTCTAAAACGAAAAGATAAACAACTTCATGAAGTAGTGTTGATCAAACACTTAAAGTGTTAAAAAAACACATTGTGTTTTCAAAAAAAATTTCCCCTCCTTTCGTTTTCGTTTGATAGCCTCCTCCTTGTTGACTTTTCACTTTCCTTGTACCTTTGTTGTTCGTTTGTACCTTTTCGCCTTCGCTTTTCTTTCGTTTGTACCTTCGTTGTTCGTTTGTACCTATAAAAAGATAATCATGTGAGGATTATAATATTAAATTGATTTTGATTACTAACTTCACACCATAACATGGTCTCAAATGAAAGGACAAATGATTTAGATGATTATAATATTAAAAGGAGGATTCCTAAGTGAACCTTATTGCAAAAGTACCATACTTGTTAGATCCATCCACATGTATAAATCACTCATAAAGAATAAATTTCTCCAAAGCATCCTCATAGTCTTGGCATATTCATAACAATGTGACAATTTAAACTTCAAAAAGTCAATGAATTTTTATTTTTATTTTTTTGTTTGACTCTCTATACATTGAAGTTGCCAGCATCTTTACAAAAGAAAGAAGTTAGATGTATCCCATGTTAAATCTGTCACACTTTGTCAGGATGAAATCACTATCAAATACATTTATTTAAACCCATGGGAAAGCAACATTCAACAAAGTTAGGGAAAACCTTGATTTTCGGTACCTAAGCATTCAGTGGCAAGGACAGTCAGCATCCTAATTAATATTCAAAATAGCGCTATGATCATTAGTGGTTGGTTCTGAAAAGTTCACAGCTGAAGTATTAATTATTCACCCATATAGCCTCAATCTGCTTGGGTCAGAGAAATCAAGAAAACTGATGTGAGAGAGTTTAGTACTTGATTTCGCCATAAAATTTGCTGTTAATCCCTTCCTTCCTGCACAAATTGCCACGTACATGCAATTATCCTTATACCTTTAAGCAGACATATCGCCCATTTGTAATGATCACCCGACCTTGTTCCCTCATCATCTTCAAGGAGCGTGTATTTCCAGAACGCACTGTATTTAATGACTAAACATAATGTATATAAAAAAATGCACAGTCCCAGAGGAGATTTCATTCATCAAACAAGCATTATTATATATCCAGAGCAAGAATCCACCCGCATATCTTAACAAAAGATATTCTTGGCCACAGAGATGATTATTTTAGTGGGTCTTCGCCAGGATGATGCGGGACTCTTGAAGAAATACACTTTTCTTTATGATAAATCGACCAGTGACTGATCAGCTTTAAATGTGGACCTACAGGTCATAAAACCAGGAATGAGAATATCTACAAGGAGAAGACCTATAAGGCTGGTTTGTGGCAATCTACAGACAACTGTTATGGGCTCACCCTACCTCCAAATGCGTGTTATAGAACATACAATCAAAAGGCGCAGTTGTTATGATTTAAAATGTCCGCCATTAGTTGATAGTTGAGCGAGATTGGTCAACATGCAAGGACAATGGGACTGGAAGACAAAAATAATAAAGAACGATGATATGAATGGCTTAAAGGATTTCTAAGCGCAGAGTTATCCACCACCTCTTGCTGGATTTGAAGTTATTACTGACCTAAAAATGTAAGACGCATTGACTCCAAGATATACACTAATGTTGCAACCTCCTCTGACAATACCAATATAACCTACCAGTAGAATCTACACAAACATATATGTACGCATACTAGAAGCAATAAGAAGATTTTAATTCAGTCGTTGAATCCCGATTATTTTCAATCACATTTATATCCCTGTCAGTACGCCAGACCGTCTAGCTAGGAAGAGAGAATAACATCTGTCGATCACCATATCATCAAATCACTCTCAAATGTCTAAGCAGATTTATCCTAAGAGCAGATTTATCCTAAGGGCAGATTTTACTTCTCACTTGTACATTGTAAAGCATAATACATACATCCATATTCCAGCTTTTACTGTTCTTTCAAAGTCATATGTCATGATAGGGAGGCCTCCTCTACTATGAAGATTATGAGGGAGATGGAGAAGGACCATAAAAACAAATTGAGGATGTGTTTGAAGAAGATGGGAGGGCCTATTTTCTGCTAGGATACATGAATGAAGGCTCTTTAAATAGATTGTTGAAGCTGATGAAATGGATGTTAGAAGCTTTCCTAGTTGTAAACAGAGGCAACTGGAAGAAATCAGAGGCACTAAATTTGGGAGTTTAAATGACGCAGAAATACAAGATCCAAAATAATCACATGCTCAAATACATCCATCAATGCCAAAACACCAATCTTTACTGAGATGGAAACAACTATGTTAATGGAAAGAGCAGCAATACCTCGTAAGATTTTTATTTTTTTTTCTTTTTCCAAAAGAAGCATAATGCCTTCCACTAGCATGATCAATATCAACTAACAGAGTTATGATGCAAAGGAAAACCAAATAGAAAGATATTTGATCTGAGCAAGACACGGGGAATTCACACACTTGCAAATAATAATAAACCAGATGTAAACCTGCAGTTAGCAAAATAAAATAGGCTCATCAAATGATGCAAAGGAAAACCAAATAGAAAGATATTTGATCTGAACAAGACACGGGGAATTCACACACTTGCAAATAACAATAAACCAGATGTAAACCTGCAGTTAGCAAAATAAAATAGGCTTATCAAGACAATCAATAGATAGCCCTCCTTCTAGCGCCAAATGTAGGCATCCATAAAAATCTACAAACAACTAAACTTCAAACAATGGGTTAGTGCCTTGCAAACTCTATCAAAATACCTCTATGAAATACCTTGTAAAGATTTCCAAATGCCATACATGACAAAATAAAAGCTAAAGCATTAGGAAAACAATAACAAATCACCTATTCCATAGTGGATTGGTGTCACATGTGCTAGTGACCCTTTCCCAACCCTTGATCAAAGCTCAAGATGATAAAATGCAAATGGAGATGATGGAGTGAAATGGACAAGATCAAATCTCAAATGAAGAGAGTAACCTTGCATAAAATTGTGGATCCTATGAATGAGGATTAAGCCTTCTTTTATAGATTTTGTTGATGAGAGATTGGCCAAGATGGTGAATGTGGGACTAAAGATCCTCTAATGAGAAGATGACACTTGTCAAATGGTGAGTGGTCAATGGTTGTGCAAGATTTGGGAAGAGTGCCCATGAGAGGAGAATTTGAATTCAAATTTGCAATAAATTTTGAGAGGGGGACAAGAAAAACAGCAATAAATGCCATGTTTGACTTGTCATGTTGAGGGAAAATGAGGTTTTTTAATAAATCAATAAATTGATTTATATGTGCAAGTGGCTAGATCTAGATAATGCAAGTGGGATAGGATTAACATTTAATTAGGGTTAATTAGCTAGGATGATGATTAGGATGCTTTGACTTTTATGACTTAAATACTTGATTTATTTAATTCAGAAAAGGATGGAATATGATTTAGGATTTGATTTAAATAAAGTCCTGATTTATTTAATTAAATGGAGATGATGCAAGATGAAGGTTGAAATGATTTATGAGAGATGAAATGATATTATTTGATTAAACCTTTGGATTGACCTGATTTACCTAATGAATGGATTTGTTGCGTTTAATCAATTTACTGAGCGGATGAATATGCATAATGCTAATTTGATGTGTCTACAGAATTTATTTCAAAAAACATAAACTATATTGCTTGTAGTATCCAAACACATTGACAACAACTTTAATAATACTACTGCTTTATGTAGTAACCAACTGTAACCTTGAAGACCAAGATCCAATTTTTTCAATTTTGGTTAAACACTTTTTGACATTCTTATGTGGTTTTGTTATTTGTTTTTTTTGCAATATCAACTTTTGCACGGAATGAATGAGAAGTAATTGGTGAACATCATGGCTTTCAAATCACCCCCACTTAAAAGCAAAAGGTGAAGATACTAGCTAATGTCTTTTAAAGGATTAATTTAAAGGGAATAGATATTATTTTAAAACTTTAGAACATGTCCATTATGATAATTACTATTTTATATTAATAATGTCTATTGCATGATTTCTAATTATGAGAATTTTCGCCTTCATGTCAATTTCCCTTTATAATACATAATTTAGAATCTATGTATGCAACTAGACTTATGTCTATATAGTTTAATAATTTTTATATTAATTAAAAATGGTGTTAAGGGCCACACACAATACATGAAAATCTAAGGCCAACAACAATGAGTTCTATGAGTAGAATTAAAAAATATAGTTTTAATTACTTTTATTTCATAAAAGTATACTTACAAGTGCGGGAAAATTCACCAGCATGAAAATTCATCTCAAAGGAAAATTCACCACCACAATTCAAATCAAATTTTCTCTGCGATGATGAATTTTTCAGTCGAGGTGAATTGCTAGTGGTGAATTTTCCTTGAGGTGAATTTGTCATGACAGTGATTCCCATGGTGAATTGCTAGAGAAGAGAGTATTATTTTCTTAAAAATTAGTATGATGTGTTGTCCCTTTTTAATAAAGATGTAATTGTCTTTTTATAGTCACTCCCACTTAAAAGCAAAAAGTGAAGATACTAGCTAATGTCTTTTAAAGGATTAATTTAAACGGAATAGATATTATTTTAAAACTTTAGAACATGTCTAGATTTTGTTTTTCTTCTATAATTTACGACATAGATTTGGTGTATGTCACACATTTACAAGCCATTTAATAAGAGACATCCCTCCTCTATCATGCAATACCATTTCTAGCATGTGGATCTCTCTTTGTTTATCATCTAGACTACGATATAGTTCAATAATGGAGTAGGTTCAATACTATGCAATATTGATTGTTAGGTTTCTATTCAAGCTTTTATCTTCCTCTAGACTTATGTTTGTTATGAATAAATGTAGTGCTTATAAGATTTTCCAACTTTCCCAAAAAAATTATAGGATTAATTATATTTACAAGAATATTTTCATTGGAAATATTCTAAGATTAATAATTTTTATCACATTTCTTATGGAAACCAATTTTGGAATGATGGAACTTTCCTTTAATGTGACAAAATTAGAAGTTCACTTAGAAAAGGTTCTTATTTTCCTATACTTGTAAATGTCAATGACATTGTTGTTCATTCCCTTCAAAGTGAAATCCATTTGTGAATTTGAATAAACAACTTAAATTTAGGGAATTATTTTTCCCCAAAAACGATAGATACAAAGGTTGTTTTGTTTCTTTTTTAGAGGTTGGTTGGATTATTTTGTTTATTCTTTCCTCATACACCAAATTCTTTGAGGATTGGTATACTCCCTTGGCATGTGTTGTTTGGTCTTTTGATATATGTATTTGGAATAACAACAATGAAGCTTGGGTTTTTGGACAATTTTACCTTCCTTGAGAGCTTAGGTTTGTACAAATATGGTTTTGAAGACATATTGGCGAATCTATAACTTTTGTTGTTCTTTCTACTATTTTACCAACCTAAAAAGAATTAAAAGGGTGTTATACAATAGAGATTGCAATTGCTTAGAGTATGTTGCTCATTTCTTTCAAATTTTTCATTTCATCTACAATAATTGTTATCCATTATTATGTTCAATTTGGACCTTAGAAATATCACCTAACTTGAATACCACTTGAATTAAAATTGTACAGTTAAAATGATATCATAGTGTTTCAGTTAAGTTGCATATATGTCATTCTTATAATTGCAATGAGTGTAATACTTCATTTAATGCAATATTAAAACACATTTAAATTTTATGTTCAATTTCCTATCAGCTTATTCTTGAACCTCCTATAGGTGAAAGTGCTAGTTTTAATTTTATATTGTCTCAAATTAAGACAATAGAAAAAATACCTTTTCCCTAAAAATATAATTAATTTTCCCACACCTTTTCCCTAAAATTAAAACTGATGTTTCTTCTCATCTTTTTGATGGCTCTCTCTCACGTCCACTGCTATAGCCATTAAAACTGTTGTTTTTTCCCATCTTTTCAATGATTCTGAGTTGGCTCTCTCATCTACTGCTATAGCCGCGGTGTTGCACTCGGGATGCAGCTTCTTTTGGCAGGAAAGCTTACAATGGGTGTGGCGGGAAGTGGCCATTGTATTGGATTTTTAATGATGAGGATATGTAGAAAATATTATGCCCTAGTTTCTATTTTCTTCAACCCGTGGGCCATCTGCAAGCAAATAGGTAATATTGTTAAAAACCCAGATCTTTATGCAAAACAAACTCATTCTAAAACAAATTGTTGTAAATTAATAGTCTATTTTCATTGTTTATCTCAATAGATTGATACAATTAGTGTTATCAAACTAATTTTCCACCTGTGATCCTAAGAATTTTACCCTACTCTAATGTGCAAAATAACTTAAAAATGCAAGTGATAAAAGACTAAGGACACTTCAAGATTAGCCTAAAGAGTGATAAAACAAGAAAGAAAATGGACAAAACAAGACACAAACGATTTCACCTTCCTTGATGTTGATGTTTCCTTGATTGGCCCTTGATTGGGATGATCTTGTGTGCTCCTTAGATGATTTCTTGAGTGACTAAATGAAAGATTGAATGTGCAAAGTGATTAGAATGAATGGCTAGATGCTAGTAAAATGAGTGAGAATGAAAATTGACAACATGTAGTTATCAAATGGCTAAGTGTTGAAAATGCCCTTGAGGAGGGGGTATTTATAAGAGAATTTGAATTCTCTAGAGAATTCAATATTCATGATGAAGGGCTATGGTGGGTTGAGAACCCACAAGCCCTCACATCTTGACATGTGGATGGTGAAGTGGCCAAGAGAAGATGACGTGTAAGTGAGGTGTCAAAAAGGTACATGAGGTGGAGGAAGTACAAGTACCTTGCAAGTACATTGGGAGATGGGAAGAATCTTGGGTGAATAAAAGTGAATTAAAAATTCACAATGATTGGAAGAATCTGGTGGATAAGACAAATTTCCCAAAAGGTGGGAGTTTGTCACATGTGACTTGATGTGACAAGTCAAAGGTTCTAGAAGATGCATGGGAAAAGGGGATTCTTGGAGGAATAAAAAGGAATTAAAAATTCCTTGGGGGATGGGGAGAGTTGACCAAAGCACTGATTAAGATTAATTAATCAAGTAATTAGAAGATAAATGAGGATTAGAAGCCAACTTGCAAAAGTTGGAGGATGTGACACATCCTAATCAAGGATTAGGCATGTGCACATCCCTAATGAAGAAATTAGGATATGGATTAGGATTAGATGAAAATGACATGTGAGGAATTAAATAAATGTAATATTTATTTAATTCATTTGATGAAAGGGGGATTAAAGAGGGTAAGGTATTTAATTAATAAATACCTTAGGGATTTGGCAGAATTAATTAAATAATAGTAATATTACTTAATTAACTCGGATAAGAGGATGTTTAGACGAAAAGTGATAAATTTGGATGTCTACACCACCTACTAATGACAACTATTAAGTCATTCCTAATTATTTCATTATATGGTGGTGTGACTGCGAATACACAAGAAATTCAGTTATGAGAATGGTGAATTTAAATAAGAACCTTCAAATTTTTCACATTTGTTTTCAAGTCTATTTTTGATATCACAGTAGACAAGATGAAAAAGATCTGAAATTTTACATACAACACAGGTGAATGCATAGGTGAATGTAAAGATAGAGATACCAGGAATTCAAAAGGTTATGGGTTTTGCGTCTACCAGGTGAGCCTTTATGCTGATATTTTTGTAAGTTCTTAACAAATTTTATTTGAAATGGCATTTTCAGTACTCTGACACAAGCATCATTATTTCTTGTCATATTCAAGATGATAATTACTTTTATCAAAAATATTAGGATCTAGTTGTGACAGACATTGCATGTGCTTCCCTAAATTGGGAGATAAAACTTTGATTGTTCGTTGTGCTACAGCCAGGTATAGATATGCATGAGGCTATAATACAATTGAATCTATATTATTTGTTTTTAATTTGTACTTCTGAAAATCTAATTGATTCCATCCTATTTCCTTCTCATAGCAGTGGTCAGCCAAAACTAGACCAAGAGAATGTCTTAGCTCAAGCTCAACAACACATAGCTTTATAGGTAAGACTGGGGAATCATCTTTATAGTGAGAAAATACATTTGGATTCCTTTTCTATTGTGATTTTATGTCTCTTATTCATGTATGGTAAGCAAAGCATTCTTTTGGTATATCTATAGAAGCTTGTATGCATCTATAAATGATGACTTGTGGCTATCAAGGTGGGATAGAGTCTTAAAAGGGCATTAGGTCTCCAAGGTGTTTTCCATCACAAAATCAAAGTGTCTAGAAACTATTTTGTGAAATCTATCTAAGGTGACTCAAAGGTTAGAAGCAGTCTTAAAGGTAGGGTTACTATTGTTGATGTTTGAGCAAGGTGGTTCCTATGTTCTCATAATAGTATATTAAAATACCCCTCAATCTATGCACATTCCACTTCATATCAATTTTAAAGGATTGTCCCTTCACACACAGTCCATTAATGACTATCATAAACTTACTCATTTATAACTAATCTTTTACATTTATGACTAATTTGTGAAGCCTAAAAGTTTCCCTTGCATTTAGTTGACTATCCTTTCAACCACATTCTGTCAAATAGCTCTTCAATAGGAAGTTGTTCCAAAACATTCAAAGAAAGTAAAATTCAATTACTTACATATGCACTTGCATTAGGTCCTATTAGCATTTTTGAAGAATAGGGACATTACTTTTCCTCATACTGAAGCCAAAATCAGTAACTTTTTTGGCATGAATTAAGGTGACTGTGAACTTTGATATGCTACCTCTTAACAAATTCATGGTGAGTGTTCATTTCTAGGAACACATACTCTAACAAATGACCCAACTCATGAGAATATTGATGTATGCTCTTTGAATATTTGCTTATAGACTATTGTAATCTTCAAAAATTCATATGCCCTGCTTGTAAGGTGATATGCTTTTAGGGTCTTCATGTTGCTTGAGCTGAACCATTATTGCTTTGCTTGAACTCTTCCCCTGAACCCTTTCCTTCGTTAGTTGGAAATGCCCATCCTTCATTGCCATTCTTGGACTATACTTTTGCATTAGAATGATATTTTTGACTATTTCTTTCTGCATGCATTCATCTTGACTGTCCAAACTTTACAATCTCTTATCACTATTATTGAATCTTTTGCAATGTGACTGTCATCCTCTATCTCTTGATCACTAGTCTCATTATGCTTGATTTCCTGTGTGTAGAGTCTCCCCAGATTTGTCTTCATTGCATAGTGAATTGTTATTCTTGCTTATACCATCTATAAATTTGCCTCCTATGCTTTCAACCTCTTATATGTTGTCTCTTTCAATAGATTGTCTTCCTTAATGACTGTTAAGATTGTCACTTGTTTGATGATTTCTTTTGTATGTATCTATAAATGATGACTTGTGGCTATCAAGGTGGGATAGAGTCTTAAAAGGGCATTAGGTCTCCAAGGTGTTTTCCATCACAAAATCAAAGTGTCTAGAAACTGTTTTGTGAAAGCTATCTAAGGTGACTCAAAGGTTAGAAGTAGTCTTAAAGGTAGGGTTACTATTGTTGATGTTTGATTAAGGTGGTTCCTATGTTTTCAAAACAGTATAGTAAACTACCCCTCAATCTATGCACATTCCACTTCATATCAATTTTAAAGGACTATCCCTTCACACATAGTCCATTAATGACTGTCATAAACTTACTCATTTATACCTAATCTTTTGCATTTATGACTAATTTGTGAAGCCTAAAAGTTTCCCTTGCATTTAGTTGACTGTCCTTTCAACCACATTCTATCAAATAGCTCTTCAATGGGAAGTTGTTCCAAAACATTCAGAGAAAGTGCAATTCAATTACTTACATATGCACTTGCATTAGGTCCTATTAGCATTTTTGAAGAACAGAGACATTACTTTTCCTCGTATTGAAGCCAAAATCAGTAACTTTTTTGGCATGAATTAAGGTGACTGTGAACTTTGATATGTTGCCTCTTAACAAATTCATGGTGAGTGTTCATTTCTAGGAACACATACTCTAACAAATGACCCAACTAATGAGAATATTGATGTATGTTATTTGAATCTTTGCTTATAGACTATTGTAATCTTCAAAAATTCATATGCCCTGCTTGTAAGGTGATACGCTTTTAGGGTCTTCATGTTGCTTAAGGTGAACCATTATTGCTTTGCTTGAAGTCTTCCCCTGAACCCTTTCCTTCGTTAGTTGGAAATGCCCATCCTTCCTTGCCATTCTTGGACTATACTTTTGCATTAGAATGATATTTTTGACTATTTCTTTCCACATGCATTCATCTTGACTATCCAAACTTTACAATCTCTTATCACTATTATTGAATCTTTTGCAATGTGACTATCATCCTCTATCTCTTGATCACTAGCCTCATTATGCTTGATTTCCTGTGTGTAGAGTCTCCCCAAATTTGTCTTCATTGCATAGTGAACTGTTATTCTTGCTTATACCATCTATAAATTTTCCTCCTATGCTTTCAACCTCTTATATGTTGTCTCTTTCAATAGATTGTCTTCTTTAATGACTGTTAATATTGTCACTTGTTTGATGATTTCTTTTGTATGTATCTATAAATGATGACTTGTGGCTATCAAGGTGGGATAGAGTCTTAAAAGGGCATTAGGTCTCCAAGATGTTTTCCATCACAAAATCAAAGTGTCTAGAAACTATTTTGTGAAAGTTATCTAAGGTGACTCAAAGGTTAGAAGTAGTCTTAAAGGTAGGGTTACTATCGTTGATGTTTGAGCAAGGTGGTTCCTATGTTCTCATAATAGTATAGTAAACTACCCCTCAATCTATGCACATTCCACTTCATATCAATTTTAAAGGACTGTCCCTTCACACATAGTCCATTAATGACTGTCATAAACTTACTCATTATAACTAATATTTTGCATTTATGACTAATTTGTGAAGCCTAAAAGTTTTCCTTGCATTTAGTTGACTATCCTTTCAACCACATTCTGTCAAATAGCTCTTCAATAGGAAGTTGTTCCAAAATATTCAAAGAAAGTACAATTCAATTACTTACATATGCACTTGCATTAGGTCCTATTAGCATTTTTGAAGAACAGGGACATTACTTTTCCTCGTACTAAAGCCAAAATCAGTAACTTTTTTGGCATGAATTAAGGTGACTATGAACTTTGATATGCTGCCTCTTAACAAATTCATGGTGAGTGTTCATTTCTAGGAACACATACTCTAACAAATGACCCAACTCATGAGAATATTGATGTATGCTATCTGAAACTTTGCTCATAGACTATTGTAATCTTCAAAAATTCATATGCCCTACTTGTAAGGTGATACACTTTTAGGGTCTTCATGTTGCTTGAGGTGAACCATTATTGCTTTGCTTGAAGTCTTCCCCTAAACCCTTTCCTTCGTTAGTTGGAAATTCCCATCCTTCCTTGCCATTCTTGGACTATACTTTTGCATTAGAATGATATTTTTGACTATTTCTTTCCACATGCATTCATCTTGAGTATCCAAACTTTACAATCTCTTATCACTATTATTGAATCTTTTGCAATGTGACTGTCATCCTCTATCTCTTGATCACTAGTCTCATTATGCTTGATTTCCTGTGTGTAGAGTCTCCCCAGATTTGTCTTCATTGCATAGTGAACTGTTATTCTTGCTTATACCATCTATAAATTTTCCTCCTATGCTTTCAACCTCTTATATGTTGTCTCTTTCAATAGGTTGTCTTCCTTAATGACTGTTAAGATTGTCACTTGTTTGATGATTTCTTTTGTATGTATCTATAAATGATGACTTGTGGCTATCAAGGTGGGATAGAGTCTTAAAAGGGCATTAGGTCTCCAAGGTGTTTTCCATCACAGAATCAAAGTGTCTAGAAACTGTTTTGTGAAAGCTATCTAAGGTGACTCAAAGGTTAGAAGTAGTCTTAAAGGTAGGTTTACTATTGTTGATGTTTGAGCAAGGTGGTTCCTATGTTCTCATAATAGTATAGTAAACTACCCCTCAATCTATGCACATTCCACTTCATATCAATTTTAAAGGCATGTCCCTTCACACATAGTCCATTAATGATTGTCATAAACTTACTCATTTATAACTAATCATTTGCATTTATGACTAATTTGTGAAGCCTAAAAGTTTCCCTTGCATTTAGTTGACTGTCCTTTCAACCACATTCTGTCAAATAGCTCTTCAATAGGAAGTTATTCCAAAACATTCAGAGAAAGTACAATTCAATTACTTACATATGCACTTGCATTAGGTCCTATTAGCATTTTTGAAGAACAGGGACATTACTTTTCCTCATACTGAAGCCAAAATCAGTAACTTTTTTGGCATGAATTAAGGTGACTGTGAACTTTGATATGATGCCTCTTAACAAATTCATGGTGAGTGTTCATTTCTAGGAACACATACTCTAACAAATGACCCAACTCATGAGAATATTGATGTATGCTATCTAAATCTTTGCTTATAGACTATTGTAATCTTCAAAAATTTATATGCCCTACTTGTAAGGTGATGCGCTTTTAGGGTCTTCATGTTGCTTAAGGTGAACCATTATTGCTTTGCTTGAACTCTTCCCCTGAACCCTTTCCTTCGTTAGTTGGAAATTCCCATCCTTCCTTGCCATTCTTGGAATATACTTTTGCATTAGAATTATATTTTTGACTATTTCTTTCCACATGCATTCATCTTGACTGTCCAAACTTTACAATCTCTTATCACTATTATTGAATATTTTGCAATGTGACTGTCATCCTCTATCTCTTGATCACTAGCCTCATTATGCTTGATTTCCTGTGTGTAGAGTCTCCCCAGATTTGTCTTCATTGCATAGTGAACTATTATTCTTGCTTATACCATCTATAAATTTGCCTCCTATTCTTTCAACCTCTTATATGTTGTCTCTTTCAATAGGTTGTCTTCCTTAATGACTGTTAAGATTGTCACTTGTTTGATGATTTCTTTTGTATGTATCTATAAATGATGACTTGTGGCTATTAAGGTGGGATAGAGTCTTAAAAGGGCATTAGGTCTCCAAGGTGTTTTCCATCACAAAATCAAATTGTCTAGAAACTATTTTGTGACAGCTATCTAAGGTGACTCAAAGGTTAGAAGTAGTCTTAAAGGTAGGGTTACTATTGTTGATTTTTGAGCAAGGTGGTTCCTATGTTCTCATAACAGTATAGTAAACTACCCCTCAATCTATGCACATTCCACTTCATATCAATTTTAAAGGATTGTCCCTTCACACATAGTCCATTAATGACTATCATAAACTTACTCATTTATAACTAATCTTTTGCATTTATGACTAATTTGTGAAGCCTAAAAGTTTCCCTTGCATTTAGTTGACTATCCTTTCAACCACATTCTATCAAATATCTCTTCAATAGGAAGTTGTTCCAAAACATTCAGAGAAAGTACAATTCAATTACTTACATATGCACTTGCATTAGGTCCTATTAGACTTTGGATTTCAGAATACATACATGGATCCGCATAATCCTCCTAGCACATCTTTGACCCAAGTTGATGTCCTACAAACACAAATGCACGCATTGAAAACACAAATGGATAACATGTCGGTGTCAACTAAGAAATCATTTTCAACAAAGGACATATGCCCATTCCCCTTCGATAGATCATTGTACATGACACCTTTCCCTCACAGATATGTCATACCGAATCTTCCTAAGTACAATGGCAAACGCAATCCAGTAGAACATATCAAGGAATTTTCTACCATATGCATAGATGTCGCTTATGACCCCATGTATCTTATGAGGCTATTTCCAAGAAGTCTTGTAGGAATTGCACTAGAGTGGTTTTCAAGTCTAGATTCTGGCATTAGATCTTGGGGGGAATTAGTTGAGAAATTTGTGGAGCAATTCTCCTTCAACATTGACCATGAGATAAATATAGCAACCTTGTGCCATACAATGCAAGATGAAGGTGAAACATTCATTGCTTTCTTCCAGAGATGGAGAACTATTGCTAGTAGGTGTCCTGTCGAAATACCCGAAAAACAAAAGGTTACAATGTTTTAAGAAAACCTTCATCCAAAACTCAGGAGTAACTTAAGGGTACATTGTTGCATATCTTTTTCAGAACTAGTGGAAAAGGGGGTAATAATAGAGAAGGATCTTATTGAAAAGGGTGAAATCAAAATGACAACATCCAATAGAAACCCAATCGTACAAAACACCCCCACTGACAAAAACAGTTTCTGGTCTCGCAACAAAAATGTCACCAATGATGGGGTGGTTGATGCCAAAACACTACAAGCAAGACCCCTCCTCACATTACAAGGACCTCATACTTTTTCCAACATGCTTAATGTTGTCAATCAACCTCCTAACACGGTCTCAAATACTCAATGTCCACAACCAAGGAGATTTCAAAAACGTGAGTTCACTCCCTTAGGGGAACCCATTGAGTCGGTGTTCAAACAACTGTTACAACACAACCTCATACAGCTGCAAGAACCAAGACAATACGATCCAGGACAGTTTAAACCAGCTTGGTGGGATGACAATTCCTTTTGTGATTATCATAGGACTAAGGGACATAACCTACAAAATTGTCGACAACTGAAGAATATCATACAGGATCTTGTTGACAGGAGAATTATTGAGGTTAGTGGAAAAAAACAAAATACATCCAACACTGATCATCAAGTCTTGTAAAACCCACTACATGACCATGGGAAAGGAACTGTCCCCAGTTCGAGTACTAAGACCAATATGTCAGCCAATTATGCGAGTATCAAACATGATTATGATAGCGGCAAAATCATTCATTGCCTTCGCGCCACTGATCAAAACATCAATACCATTACTATCAATGCTAATCCTGAGTGTGCAGTCAATACTCATCGTAATAAGTTTACTATCTGAGGCCCTCCGTCACAACAAACACCTCAACCTTCCAAGTTACAATATAACCTACTTGACCAATTAGGGAAGACCTCAGCCCAAATCTCAATCTTGGAATTGTTGCGCATTTCCCCAGAGCATCGGTCTATCCTTGATAAGGCTTTACAGAACACCACGGTCCCTAATGACCTTGATGTCAATCATTTCCAGGAAATGGTGGGCTACTTGACCAATAATCATCATGCCACATTTTCTGAACAAGACTATGCCACGAACAAGATGAATCACAATGACCCTTTACATCTAGAAGTCCTTGTTGATGACACCAAAGTTAGACGAGTTTTGGTAGACGAAGGAGCAGGGTTAAATCTATGCACTTTAAAACTAATTAAGGCATTAGGTATCTCAAAAGCATGCTTAGACATGACCAAAAGTATTGTCATTAAGGCTTATGATGATGAGGAACGAAAATCAAAGGGGGTGGTAACACTTCCTATCAGAATTGGTCCTGCGGTAATGGAGACAAAGTTCCAAGTCTTGGATCTCACCCTCCTTTATAACCTTCTGCTAGGTAGACCATGGATTCATGCCATGAAGGCGGTCCCTTCCACATATCATCAGTGTCTTAAATTCCCTTACAATGGCACCGAAATAACTATAGATGGTGATCCCGATCCTTTCCAGTATTGCACCAATCTAAAGGAGATCCCTCAATGTCAAGTGCTAGTTAACCAAGAGGCCTCACCGTCTAATCCATCTTCTTATGTTGACCCATCCACACTCACTCGAACATCTGTTTCACCCTCACTTCCTACCACTCCTAGGGTCGAGATCCAAGACAAGGGTTGTGGAGAGTATTACATGAAGACTTCTTATTGTGTTAGCAATTTGGTTCCTCCTAAGTCATATGGTTTACCTATAACAGGTAGGGGACAGTCTATGATCACTATACATGTTCCCCCCACAACAACTTTTACTAAATGGGGTGACTTAAGCAAAGAGGCTGTAGATACAAAAGATGTCACTTCCTGGCTGTATAAGGAAGATAATCATGAACCCCTTTTACTCGCTCATATTCCTACAAGTCTATATGGAAAAGGTTTCAAAATCATGCAAAGCAAAGGATATGATGGACAAAGTGGTTTAGTTTTAGACCAAGATGGCAGAATTGAACCAATACTTGTTTCGTAGTGGCCAAGAGGAGTAGGGCTAGGGTTTCAACCGATTCAGATTGGCGTTCCTAGTACTCCATTACCCTTACTTGAGGAAGTACGTGCTTCAGAAGATATTAAGACATATCACAAACCAGTAGACCAATATCATCGTGACTCCCTTGATTCTAATGATTATGAGTGGGATTCCTTATCCTCTACTTCTTCCATGGACCTTGACAAATTATTTGGAGAACTTGACTTGATGTTAAGTTCCTCACCGAATCCTTTAAATTCCTGTCCACCAAAGAAAATGACAAAAGAGGAATGGTTTAAACACTACTATTGGGAATCACTTGATCCTACCTCTTGGCAACCTGAGCCACCTATTTTCGATAGTCAAACCTTGGCATTAGGCCCACCTATTCATCTACCTCGACCCAAACCCAAGAGCAAAACAGACCTGGTACAAGATTTTTGTAATCACATGAATAATTCAATCTTTACCTTGACCCCATTAGACTTTGATAACTCCGACGATGACATGCCCTTAGTTTATCCCCAACTCATAGATTGGGATCAACAAGATACACCCATCTTAGACATTTTTGAGAACGACGAAGCAATTGCTGAGTTCCTGGGATTACGAGAAGGCATACCTAAGGAGATCATAAAGCTGGTTTACCATTGACTTGGACAATAAAGCATATTTTGGGGAATCGGTTCAACCTCTAGTTGCAAAATGAGAAAAAGGATAAAAAAAATAAAGGATGAGTCTCTAGGTGAAAAGCTGAAAGGCACCTCTAGACAATGAAAAAGTAAAAAGAAAGGATGCATCAAGGTGAAAACCTCTCTAAGGTGCCTAAGGATGGAGGTTTGAACATTCTCCCCATTGCACGGAAAAGTCACCCATGCTCGTTGAAGAATTAGTAGAAGTCAACATAGGCACAAAAGAGAATCCTCGATTGGTTTATTTGGCAGCGTCATTGACAACACAAGAAAATCAGAGTTCCACGACTTCTTTGAACAGAGACAGATAAATTTTGCTTGGTCATATGCTGACATGCCTGGGTTAGATCTTGAACTTGTTCTACATCACTTGCCTTTACAACCAGGTGCCAAACCAGTAAAACAGAAGTTGAGAAAAATGCATCCACAAATTGCGTTATTAGTCAAGGCAGAACTCAAGAAACTCTTAGACGTTGGTTTTATCAAATCTATTGACTATGCAGATTGGATTTCCAATCTTGTACCAGTCACTAAACCAACTGGGGGCATTCGCATCTGCACTGATTTTAGAGATATCAATAAAGCTTTCCCTAAGGATGATTTCCCTTTGCCTAATATAGACATGATAGTTGACATGACCGGATATGAGATGTTGTCCCTTATGGATGGATTTTCAGGATATAACCAGATCGAATTACAACTGAAGATCAACCTAAGACAGCCTTCACTTGTCCTTGGGGAATGTATTGCTGGAATGTTATGCCCTTCGGACTCAAGAATGCAGGAGCAACCTATCAGCGTGCCATGACTACTATCTTTCATGATCTAGTGCATACTTGTATGGAGGATTATGTCGATGACCTTATTGTAAAATCCAAGACAAGGGCAGAACATCTACAGGTTTTAGACAAGATATTTCAGAGGCTGGAGAAGTATAATGTGAGACTCAATCCAAAGAAATGTGTGTTTGGAGTCAAGTCAGGAAAGCTGTTAGGTTATATCATTTCTAGATGAGGCATTGAAGTAGATCCTGCTAAGGTGAAAGCAATCATGGACATGCCAACCACCCAGGAAGGTTGCAATCTATCGTAGAAGATTTATAGTGCAAACAGCGTAGACAAGACACATCCTTTTCAACATCTATTTAAGAAAGGAGTACCTTTGCATGGACAACTAGGTGAAGAGGCTTTTCAACTGATTAAAGAATATTTACTCACAACACCTGTCTTAATGCCACCTGTTGAAGGAAGACCATTGATTCTTTATATTATGGCAACTCATTCATCACTCGGAGCATTGCTTGCACATAATGACAATGAAGGTCATGAAAGGGAAGTCTATTATATCAGCCGGACTTTGGTTGGTTATGAGCTCAACTATAGTAACATTGAACGTGCCTGTCTTGCAGTAGTATTTTCTACCCAAAAACTGAGGCACTACATGTTAAACCATCAAACAATGTTGATTGCTAAAATAGACCCTCTGAAATATCTTCTCAGCAAGGCAGCATTAACAAGGCGACTGGCCAAGTGGGTAATGATACTTAGTGAGTATGATATCCAGTATATAGAAAGAAAAGCTATTAAAGGACAGGTCATTGCTGATCAGTTAGCTGACGCACCCATACAGGCAGATCACCCATTAGTTGCAGACTTTCCTGATGAGTTCATATTCACATTTGACACAAACATAACATGGAAACTGTACTTTGATGGCTCACATATGGTTTAGGGGCTGGGATATTGTTTATCACACCACAGGGTGATTCCATCCCTAAGTCATTCAGGATTGCATTTCCATGCACTAACAACATGGCAGAATATGAAGCTTTAGTGACAAGGTTACACAGTCAAGTGGAAAATCAAGAACCTATAGGTATATGGCGATTCTCAACTAGTAATCAGACAGGTAAATGATGATTATGAGACTAAGGATGAGAAGCTTGCTCCATACAAGTGCATGGCTGATAGCTTTAAAGAATACTTTGACAAAGTCGAATTTCATCAAATAACTCAGGTTTTAAACAGGGTAGCAGATGCTATGGCTACAATTGCATCACTTCTTGACATTCCTAACAACGTGCCTAAGTTTGAGTTCTTGGTGGAACAGCTTTTGGTCCCAGCCTACGATATCCCAGATTCTGAAATGGTGTGTGACATCATTGGTCCCGATTCCCCATGGTACAAAGAAATCTATGATTACCTTCATGTCGAAGTCATACCCACTGGCCTATCAAATAACCAATGTAGAACATTCCTCCACAAGTCAGCCAAATACACCATCGTCGAAGACACCCTATATAGACGTGCCTTAGATAATACCCTACTGAGATGTCTTGATTCTACTGAAGCACAAGCAACCTTGCGTGGGGTGCATGAGGGTATATGTGGTTCCCATTCTAGTGGTCCTACCTTAGCCAAGAAGATTATGAGACTGGGTTATTATTGGCCTACTATGGAAAAAGACTCATATGTCTTTGTAACAAAATGCCGCCAATGCCAAGTTCATGGAGATTTGATACATGCCCCAGCACAGGAGCTCCGTCCTATCACATCACCATGGCCCTTTTCTCAATGGGGACTCTACCTCATAGGTAAGATCCACCCCACATCATCTAATGGACACAAGTTCATTATCACTGCCACTGAGTACTTTACGAAGTGGATTGAAGCCATTCCTATGACATACATTATCGGCATACAGATTTCTAGATTTATCCTGAACTATATCATCTATCGATATGGTGTCCCTCAGTCCATAATCACTGATAATGGCCACCCATTTAAGAACCAAGAAGTTTGTCACTTGTGTGATGAATTTCATATCCAACATCACTTTTCCACTCCATACTACCCACAAGGTAACGGCCAAGTGGAGGCAGCTAACAAAACCATTATTAGAATTCTCAAGAAGATTGTCAATGATGTTGGTTGTGACTAGCATTTACAGCTTAACCCTGCCTTATGGGCTTATCGTACAAGTATCTGTACTCCCACTGGTGCTACCCCATATTCACTTGTCTTTGGGTCTGAAGCCATTTTTCCTATTGAGGTCGAGATTCCTTCCCTAAGGGTATCCCTTTTTTGAAAGGCCACGCATTGATGATGAAGAGTACCGAAGCTCTCGACTCCATGAGCCAGAATTTCTAGATGAGCGAAGACAGAAGGCACTAGACCATCTTCAAGCATACCAGAATCGCCTTCATCGTAGCTATAACAGGAGGGTCTTGAACAGAAACTTTGACATTGGTGACCTGGTTTTAATGAAAACCCAAAGAATCAAGCAGAAAGAGACAAACCAGGAAAGTTTGAACCTAATTGGTTAGGACCTTATATTGTTACAGAAGCTTTTGGATCAGGAGCGTACCAACTCTCTACTCCTAAAGGGGAACCATTGTCCTCACCAATCAATAGTATGCATCTGAAGAATTTCTACGCATAGCTTCTGGGAGCCTTTGTCTTAATTAGCAAAAATACAAAAAATTAGAAAATCACAAAAAAATCGTTATCAAGGTGAAAACCTAGCAAACAAGTGTCTTGGTAACACCAAAAAAATTAGATAATCTAGAAAATAGTAAAGACAAATCATTCGTCCAATAGTGAAAACCACTTCGGTGGCGCTTTGGATAGGTACCATGGTGAAAACCTGGCAAACAGGCGCCATGTGTACTCAACTCTACTCCTTTGTCTACTATTATTCTAATCTACCCTGTACATAGTCCGCTATCCTATACATAGACCACTTCCCTGTACATAGTCCACTACCCTATACATAGTCCTTATCCTTGTACATACTACCTATCCTTATATGTATCCCGCATCTTTCGTGTCCATCACTTGTATATACCATCCGTAATAAGTGGTAGTCTTTCCCATGACCTGGAATGATTGACATCGAGCGCATTTCATATCCCTCGTTTTATCCTATTCATAGTCAATTGGTCTTATACTCGACTGGGGGCAAACACTTGACATGTGTCATATTGGTTCTTACATTGGTTGTGTTGAAGACGTAAAACCATGGAAAAATCCAAAAAAACATTGCAAAATGACCTGAGAAAACACAAAAACATCGAAAAACTTCAAAAAGACAAAAAAATCAAAACATTTCAAAAATCCAAAAACATCGTCAAAGTCAGTCGCACTTGTCAGTCTTTGTCGTTTGTCGAACTACGTTGCCTCTACGATTGGATGTAGGCAAGGCCATCTGCCGATGTGCCCCCGAGGCATTAGGTCAGTCCATTTAGGTTTGTCTGTATAAAGTCATGAGTCAATCCATATGTCTATATGACAAGATCATTGGTCATGTCGAACTACGAGGTCTCTGCGTGTATAACGTAGGCAAGGCCATCAATCGATGAGCCCTCGAGGCCGCACTAGGTCAGTCCATTAGGGTTTGTCGCATTCACTTTCACACACATCTTTTATTTGTAGTCAGTCTTGTCGGTCAATTCAAGTCAAACTACGAGGTCTCTGCATGTATAACATAGGCAAGGCCATCAATCGATGAGCCCCCGAGGCCGCACTAGGTTAGTCCTTTAGGGTTTTGTCGTCACACACAGTCAATTGTCAACACTTCATATCAAGTCATGCATCAATCTGGTGAACAAGTCAGCAATGTCTCTAAGTCAAATCAAACAATTGGCCAATCAAAACAATTCAAAACAGATCAACCAACAGTCTTCTACAAGATGTGTCCTTCTTGGAAACAGACGTTATCAAAACAATCAACCTATGTCTTATACAGGATGAGTCCTTCCTGCATAATCGATAAGGTCAAACATAGCCTTATACAGGTTATCACATCAATGGCATCTGACTCAACGTCTTATACGATACATGTCTTTCTGAAACCAGGCTTTGTCATGCCTTATACAGATAGTCATAACATCGAAACCAGACTCACAGTCTTATCCGGTATGTGTATCTCCTACAATCAGGCTCTATCAATCAACAAATCAAACAAACAAATCATGTTTTGGCAACTATTTTATTGGTTTATTGACTTTATGGCTTGTTTATCTTATCATTTATCTTGAATTGATGACTAGAATTCATGTTACTAGCTTTCTCAAGGATGTCCCATGAAGGATTTAGAGAAGCAACGATGTATCAAAATTCTATTTTCTTTGACTGCTGTCTGTCGACTGTCTTTTAACTTTGATTTTTGAGTCATGTTACTAGTTTCCTCAAGGATGTCCCATGAAGGATTTAGAGGAGCAATGACATCTCATGACCCGTCTTTTACTTTGTTTGATGTCTGTGGTTTGTCCTGACAAAAAGACTAGGGCAACTTGTGCCCTTAGTATGAGTTAATGACAATCCTTGTCTGTGACTGTCTGTTATTAGCAAGTGGATGACCTTGCACACCTTGATTTATGTCATATCATAGTGTTTTTCTCCATTTGTATTAGTCCCGCCCAATGATGATAAAGTGCAGTACCTTTTGTGATACAGCGAAATATCAAAGATTCCTAATACTAACATCTATCTCCTGTCTTTCGTTCTTTCTCAATCTTTCTTTTCGCACTAACATTTTTTTTCTTTTCTACATCTTCACCACCCTTATCTATTTTCCTCTATCCTTTTTTTTTCTTTAATCTTCTAGTTCTCTCATCAATTTCGAGAGCACACTCATGTTCTTTGAACCCGCCTGTCCTCCCGAGGGGGCATACCTTCACCTGTTTTACATTGGGGCATGACTGGGTCATATTTCTTATCGATTTTCTTTGACACAATGCCTAAGTGACATTGTATCAAAGAGGGGCAAATGTAGACACCGAAATTTGGTTTAGGCCTACGACTTCAATATTCTTCATAATTCTTATTCTTCATGGTCATGATTAAATAATCTTAATTATTTAATTAATTCATCTTAACATTAATTCTTCTATTGATTAAATAATCTTAATTATTTAATTAATTCACCTAACATTAACACTTTCATTGATTAAATAATCTTAATTATTTAATTAATTCATCTTAACATTAATTCTTCTATTGATTAAATAATATTAATTATTTAATTAATTCATCTTAACATTAATTTTTCTATTGATTAAATAATCTTACTTATTTAATTAATTCATCTTCTATTAATTCTTCTATTAATTAAATAATCTTAATTATTTAATTAATTCACACTTTTCTTTATTCTATCTAATTAATTAAATAAACGCTTGTTATTTAATTATCTTACTAATTAACCTTATCCGTTTTGTCAAATTAAATAAATAAATTTATTCTTCATCGCACTTCAACTATAATTAAATAAATTCATTATTTATTTAATGGTCAATAAAACCTTCATCATTTAATTAAAATAAATATTATTTATTTAATTATTCTTCAAATATCGAAGTCTTGAATTCTAAAATGAATTATTTAATTCATTAATTCTATTTAACGCATTCCTCTATATTTTAGATAATTATGTGAGTTATCTAAGTATTCATTTTTACTCGACTCAACATCTATTTTAATCTCTCAGTTAACTATTGATTTGATGTCTGAGTGGCTATCTCGAGTAATCTCTTCGTTAGATCATTCAATCATCCAGTTCTAACTCATTTGTGTGCACATGCATATTAATTAAATATTATTATTTAATTAATTAAGTGTTGTGTGTGCATTCGAACAGAGAGTCATTATAATCAATTTTTATCTTTGTCATGCAAAGATATTTCTTATGCTTTTGAATGTCGAACTGAAGATTAAATCATTTATTTAATCTTTAATTCTATTTCTAATTCGCATCACTCATGTCATCACTGTTAGTTATCAGAATGCATGTCTAATCAGTCAATCTCAACCATCCGTTGATCTTTCAATCTTGGCCTGTCGTTCAAATAATCAATTTTCTATAAATTGATTTGTCATTCTTCATTCCAATCTCTCTCGCGAATTTTATAACTTTTGAGAGCACTTTGTCTTGAATCTTCGATATTTTGCTAATCACTATCTTAGGCTATACTTGCACGAACTTGAAAATCTAAGGGCAATTATACTACACAAGCAAAATGGAGAAGGGAAATCGAGATGAATCATGGAAATACGTTTGAAAATTGGTGAGATTGTTCTAGTTTTAATTACGTTTTTACTTTCCCATGTTCTTTGTTACTTAACGAATGAATTTGCATTTTAGATTTTAGTATTGTATGCATGTGTGCTTCTAATGATCTTCTTTGTTGTCTATTGTGCAAAGATTTTATTTTGGCGTTACACTACACATTCCTTCAATGCCATATCTAAGGCAATTGATATCTCCTTGATAACCTCTTCAAAAAAAAATCTTAGTATGTCTATTTCGTTCCTATTTTTCTCTTCTATTTCTTCCCTATCATTTTCCAACACTACTATTTGACTCGGTAAGTAGGATTCTCTTGATGACTTATCTAGCTCTTTACTGTCAGATAATGCTTTGAATTCCCTTTCTTTCCCTATATGCAGCTCTGTCATTCTTCTATCCTCAGCTTGCAATTCATCCTGTAAATTAGAAACCATTCCAGAGTTTATTTTCAAACCTTCTTGAGAGGATCAATTTTTCATTCTCTTTCATAACTTCATCCAATTTTCTAGTCATGTCATTCAACACTTTTCTTAAAACATGCATCTCACTATCATTGCCTTTCTCCCTCAAAATCTCCCACTTAAGCCTATAAATATCTTTTGTTTTTTCAGCCAGAACATGTTCCTTATCCCTTCTTGTTGCTGCTACAACCCTTAAATAATGGGATATTAATTGCTCTTTTGACATTCTTTTCAATGGTTCTTCCAAAATGATATATGATGTATCTTCTGAGATACTATTTAATAAATAAGGCTCTCCATTCAAACAACCTTCACAAAAAATTTTCATCTCATAAATTTTCATATTTCCATTCATGTTTCCATTGTTAGCTATTTGTGACAGAGAAGGTATACTGCAATGGCTTGTTTTGGTAATATATACCTTAGAAGTTCCAATTTGAAATCTCATAATACGCATATGGAAGACTTATAAATGTTTATTTCAAGATTGCTTTTTCTTTTACTGTATATCTGAATGATAATCTTCATTTATGTAGCGATTAATACTATGATTTATCTAGGTCCTAGTTTCATTATTGCCTATGGTATTTTTATTATTTGAGCCATTTTGTTAAAGACTGGATCTCTGGAAATAGTGGCCTGCACTGGACAACCTACTCATCATGTATTTCACAAGAAATAGCCCTCATATAAATATTATTTACTTCTTATCATCTCTCAAGAAAAAATATAAGACAAGTCAGGACTCAAAAGAACTGAATGTAAGTAAGCTAGAAGCCTAGAACCATACCCAGTGTTCTCATCATGAACAAAATAGATCAAGTAACCATCATCTTCTGCAAGGTCTAACCCAGAATCCCTGGGTACAAATATTTCCTCAGAACCAAATCTTCCAGGTCCAAAGTCAAAAACCCCTAGCACATTGCCTTCAACTTCAATCTGTGACTTCCCAACCTCAGGTTCTGCTTGAAGATCAAACTTTACGAGTCCCTTGACCTTAGCTATTAGATCTAGTGTAGTACCATACACATAACATTGCTTTATGCACCCATGTTAATCATAAAGCAGAATTAGATATTTCCCAGTCAACATGGTATCCTTGGTTATATGATCCACAAGCATTGTTTATGAGGGAGAGAATGGAGGAAAAAACATAGTTGTAGTTTTCCGGGAAAGAGTGTATGTATTATCTCTTAGAATTTTCTTACCTACCAATATACTTTTCATTAATCCTTGGAAAATTTACTGCAGACTCTGACAATTTTTTTGTGAAGCCTCCCCACTCTTTAACTTGAAACGCATCTCATATCTTATCACCAAAGTCAAAAAGATAATACATTATGACTTATCCTTTTTTAATGCATAGGTTAATAAGTGAAGCACAAAAGAAAAGGTTATATTGAATGGTTCACATACAACTCATTCTGGAATTTTTTTTTTTTCTTTGATGGGTCCACCAACCAATTCCAGGTCCAAGTCAACCAATTGACAAGTGTAAAGGACAACTTCATCACCCTCCTCCCATGCATTGGCTAATATTTGGTACACAATACCCAAAGCAAAGACATATAAGACTCCTAAGAGATATCTCAGGTTGGCCTTAGAATGATTGACCAGCCTATGTAGAATAAAACTAACAGCATATGATTATCCTCAATTGTGAACAAAGCACCATGCAAATATCAATAGGAACTTATCCAATTTTTGTTCTAAGGGAGAAAATGTAAGTATATAAAATATAATATTAAACAATGCAAGAAAAGATGCATCTAGAAGGAAGCCAAAGACAACATGAACTATGAGCTATCGACACAAGGAAAGACTAAAATATGAAGCTTGTTTCTCAACATTACCATTATGAAATATGTAGCTGTTTGGTAGCTCAAACCATCTCATTTGAAGATCATTTATGGCATATCGGGGTAGTATACCAAAACGAGCCATTGTTTCCATCCATTCTTATAAGGCTCTCCATTCATGTTTCCATTGTTAGCTATTTGTGATAGAGAACGTATGAATGAAATCCAATTTGAATTATCACTGCATGGTGTCATGAAGTAACTACAAGAGGAATATGGCCTTGTTCTTTGTTTTGGAGTCTTGAGTGTTTGAACCAAGAGCCATGATGTGTATTTAAGGGCAATAGTGAAAGAATTTGATCTTTGTTGATATTGAGAGAAATATAGTTGAATTAAGTGTGTCAAAGGAAGGCAAGTTGAAGGTTTTGTGAGATGTGTTTTGAATCCTCCTAACTCTGCATCACTAATGAAATCCAAACTTTTGATGTCCTAGATGTAACATTGGATGGTGTTTATGATGGAATGGGTGTTCCCTTATGGGGGACTTTAGCTCTTTTCCCATTTGAAGGAGCAATATTCTTCTTAGTGAATTTTTATTTTTGCTCTTGTTTTTTAGAATCCATCAAGGCATGGTTAGATGCCACCTCATTTTCCTCTGTTTCTTTGACGCCCTTATTGTCTGATTGTGTTGATTTCGGACTATGTCTTTGTTGGCATGGGAATGAAATTGGATTGTTGTTGATGTTTGTTATTCTCATGGACAGGTATTGAAGCACTTGCATGGGCAATAAATCTTGTTTGGATAGGACTTGGAGACTTTTGAAAAGGCGGGCAAGGAATTCGGAGTTTGCTGCAACAAATTTGAAGTCAGTGAAGCCCTCTACAATGAATTTAGAGGTAATTTGAAACCCTCATTGCCGAAAGTAAGCTAATAGGAAAAATAGGCATATTCCATTCTCAGTAGGTAAACTTCAAATGAATGTAAGATAGATCTCAGAACAATGACTCATTATATCATCTTCTTTATGTTATGGTCTCTACTAAAATTGACTACTTTCAACAATGTTTTGGCATCTCTATTTTTAGATTTATGTTTTTTCTTTAAATCAAAAACTAAATTAATACTGGAATGCACAATATTATAGATGGATCAGCGTCAAAGGTTGACTATTGATCAATATCATGCATATGATGGGAGAGTAGTTGATGACAGGGACATTGATAAGATATGGGCATAGTGGTGTAAGCCCTTGGGCTTACAATTATTATGAAGATATGATAGAATTGTAGACTATGAGAGATGAAGAGGCAACATACATAGATGAAGTGGCACTAAACATAGATGAACAGACATAATTTTTTGACGAAGGGTTTGAAGTTGATAGAATGTTGAATGAGGGTCTAAACGATGATTGGGCCAAGTCAATGGAGGATGCTTTAAAGCCTATGTATGCTAATTGCAAGTTAAGTCATTTGGAAACAATCCTTCAAATTCTTAAATTGCAAGTGGTACATGGCTAGACAAATGAGAGTGTAGATCAGTTATTGGCATTATTAAGTTCATTGTTACCAGCTGACTCCACATTGCCAACAAAACAAAGTCAATGTAAAAAGAAAATCAGTAAACTCAGCTTGGGGTATGAAAACATCCACACATGTGTGAATGGTTGTGTATTATTTCGCAAAAATCTTGCAAATGAGAGTGAGTGTCTGAAATGTCATGAAGTGAGGTATAGACAAGGGTTGAAATCAGCTGTGGTTCCTAGAAAGGTTATTTTCCACTTTCCGATAATCCCACGATTACTCCGAATGTATAAGTGTAGAGACATTGTTGAATTTATGCAGTGGCATGCCAAAAATAAGAGCACTGATGGAAAACAATGACATGTGCCTGATTCTAAGACGTGGATGGAATTTGATAATAGATGGCCTAATTTTTCTCAAGATCCTCATAATATAAGGTTGGTTTTGGCTCTAGATGGGGTGAACCCATTCTCAGATCAAAGTACTAAATGGTCAACTTGTCCAGTGTTTCTAATAAATTATAACTTGCCTCCATGGTTAGCAACTAAACCATTTTTCTTATTGTTATCATTGATTATACCAGGAAAGAAAAGTGTGACTTCAGATACAATAGATGCTTATCTACAACCATTATATGATGAGCTAATGGAATTGTGGAAAGGAATTGAAACAATTCAATCTTTAAGGGATGGTCATTCAATCAAATTCACTTTAAGAGCTTCGTTATTGTTTACGATTCATGATCTTCCTGCATATGGCACATTGTCTGGTCTCTCTGTTCATGGATACCATGGATGTCCTGCTTGCAACTTTAAGGATTTTGTGAGGCACTCAAGAAGTTTGCGTAAGTGTATTTATTGTGGACATCATGCTTACCTTAAAATGGATCATCCATATTGTCGACAAAAAACACATTTCAATGGTCAAGAAGAGAATCATGAGGCGCCATTGCTAATAACAGGTGATTACATTGTTGAGAATGGAAAAAAAAGAATGTCATTTATTGAAAATGATGGGATTGTTGGCAGTAGATAGGATCCATGTAATGAAAGCGGTGTAAAAAGGTTGTGCATATTGTATAAGTTGCCATACTTTAAGGATATAGCCATTAGGCATAATGTTGACTTTATGCATACTGAGAAAAATATAGCTTATGCTATTATAGAAAATCTTTTTGGTGCTTTTGATACTATTTCATCACGTGAAAACTTCTGAGAAATAAAGATTCGCCGAAATCTTTGGGTTGAAAAATATGATAATGAAAAATATAAAAAACCTAGTGCTCCTTATGTCTAGACAAAGGAACAATGTGCACAATTCTTACAGTTGATGTCTCAAACTCGCTTCCCCACTGAATATGTAAGTAGCAACATCAGAAGCCAAACTGACATTAATAGCTTAAGAGGCCTCAAGACCCATGACTATCATGTCATAATAGAGAATATTTTACCTATTGTGGTAAATATATTGAGTTTGGCAAAGGGGCCAAGATTGCTAATTATAAGGTTGGGCCTAATATTAAAGAGAATGAGCTTACATGTATTAGATCCTTCGAACTTTGATAGTTTGAGGGAGGAGGTTGTTGAAGTCCTTTGTCTCTTGGAACGAGAATTTCCATCAACAATCTTTAACATTTCTATGCATCTTTTAATACATCTACAATATGAACTAGACCATTGTGGCCCAGTAAGAATGAGATGGATGTATCCTATAGAATGATATATGAAGGTTTTGAAAAAAATTGTTCGTACTAGGGAAAAACCAGAAGGCAGCATGTCTGAGGGATATTCAATGCAAGAGGCCATGGGATTTTGCACAGAATATATGAAGGATTTTAAAAATGTCAATCGACGTGTATGGGATGATGATGAAGATGAGAGAGTTGTAGGTGAAGTATTAGAAGGCAATGGATGTCGCTTCAAGCTATCATATCAAGAAAGAAGTGCAATACATGCCTTTATTCTTCAAAACACATCTTCGTTCGATAAGTGGCGCAGGTAAAAAAAATTACACAATAATTTATTTACTCAATTGCATTTACACATTTATATTATTAATCTTACTATTTGTACATCATTATTCTATGTAGAAAACATGAAGAAGAGAATCAAGCTTGGATGCAACATCGACCTCAAAAGCGCAGATGTCATGATTTGATTAGAGGTGATTTTTTTCCAAAATTTGAAGAATGGATTGCTAATGCAATCAGTGATGCAAAAGAAGAAGGTCAAGATATAACAACAGAGGAAAGTGAGCTTTCACAACCTCCACATTTATGGGCTATTTTTTAGTGGAATGTGGGCCTATGGTAGTCATTTAAGAGTGGAAGAAAAAGACAAAGGAAAGACAAATTGTGATTGTGTTGTTAGTGCTGAATTTCTTCATGAAATTGAGAAGAAATTTTATGTTGGATTCATCCAAGAAATTATTCAAGTGGATTTTGGTGAAAATAGTCCTATATTATTAAAATGTAAGTGGATCCGACCATCCGCAGTGCAATTTGATGAGTATGGATTTGTACGTGCAAATACACGACAATTTTTTTTAGAGACAGATGAATCGTATGTTTCCCCTCTTCAAATTAACCAATCATTTCTAATTGATGATGTAAGAAGCCCAGGTTGGTCATATGTCATTCAAACAGAGTCTCGTTTGAAACGAAAATTCATGGAAGTTGTTGATGTAATGCTTGATGGGCAATATGTTAATTTACAAGAAACATTTGAAGAAGTAGATGAAGACAATGAGGGACTGTTTGAAGAAGAGATTTTGATTACCAATGAAGAAATTGGAAGAGAGAATGTATTGCATGTCACAAATGAGGATGAGGAAGAAAATAAAGTAGATGCAGACATGAGTGATCAAGATTTTGATCTTGCTGGCAATGCAGATGATTATTGATGAGCCCCATTTTATGACCTTTTATTTAAGACTTTTATGTTGTTTTAAGACTATTTTATGTTTTAAGGACATGGACCTTGAAACTAATACCTATTTCAAAGAATTAATGTCAAAAAAAGTTGCTATATGAATGCAATATGAATTTGTTTTCATATAAAAATGAGGATGCAATATGAATATGTTTTCATATATGAATGCAATATGAATATGTTTTCATATATAAATGTTGTATGCAATATGAATATGTTTTCATATATAAATGAGGATGCAATATGAATATGAATATGAATATGAATGCAATATGAATATGTATACCATCATTGCTTTACTTTGACAATGATCTTTTCTTGACAGCTCCTCTGGATCATTGCTTCCACTGTCATGACAAGATGTTATAACAATCCTTGACCACTGTACTTTGACTCACTGCTATGACTGTTATAATGCTTGTACTATTTTAACATATTTTGTGCAAGTATTGTGAGGCTACTTCTGAATGGAAAGAACCAGATTCTCATGTTAAGTCAAGTGAAAATTTTCTTTTGTTCTTGTAAGGTTCAAGATTTGATATATAATATATTAATATTCTCCTAACCTCTTTCAAAACTTGGCAAACTTGGCCTGATAAAATGCAATGAGTTGACACAACTCACACACAAGTCCTAGCCAAGTAATTGTCTGAAACTTGTGATTTCTTTTTATTGAAACTCATCAAAAACTTGACCCTTGACTTACATGTTTTGGGTGTGGACTCATCTGTAGAAAAAATGACTAAAACCCATGTGAATTTTTCATTTTTGCATTTCGTTTGTCCTTTGATTTCAACCAGTAGGTGAGGTATTTTGTAGCCAGGTGACAAAATACCTTGAAAGGAAGGTTTGGAAGTTCAAATATTTGAAAAGATTTGATAATGATGATATTCTTATCTTCAAATGTGTAATCCTCATCATTTAGTTTGGTCAGTCCAATCTGATTCTTTAGCTTCATTGTTAGTTCTTTAAGTTTAAAGAATGAAAATTTGGTAAAAAATAGTGAGAGTTTGGTGTTGGAGAAAAGTTAAAAATATAGTGATTAAATATGAAAAATGGTGTGCGTGATGAAGTTCCATGTGGCTATGCCCCTTGACTTCTATGAGGGATGTTGCCCCTCGACCCCTACAAGAGCTTTACTCCCATACCCCAACTGTTGTCATCCCCTTTTCATCCCCAAATCCAGGCCCTTGGTTCCCTCATTCCAAGACTCTATGGAATGGTGTAAAATATTGATTTAAGAGTCATATAACATATGTAATTTTGAATTATGAAAATTTTGACAAGGTTTACACGCATCTTGCACAACACTGTGGCTTCTTCCAACCATTTTAACATATTTTGTGCAGGTACTATGAGGTTGCTTCTGAATGGAAAGAGCCAAATTCTCATGTTAAGTCAAGTGAAAATTTTCTTTTGTTATTGTAAGGTTCAAGATTTGATACATAATATATTAATATTCTCCTAACCTCTTTGAAAACTTGGCAGACTTGGCCTGATAAAATGCAATGAGTTGACACAACTCACACACAAGTCCCGGCCAAGTAATTGTCTGAAACTTGTGATTTCTTTTTATTGAAACTCATCAGAAACTTGACCCTTGACTTACATGTTTTGGGTGTGGACTCATCTGTAGAAAAAATGACTAAAACCCATGTGAATTTTTCATTTTTTCATTTTGTTTGTCCGTGTTTCTTACATCTGAATATATGACATCCGTTTGAAGGCCTTCCATGCTATAATTATCATTCAATAGTTTCCACAAATGTTTTTACCTAGAAATATCTATTCATTGTACCACAGATTATACTAATGCTATAGTAAAAATTTAAAGCTACAAATAATGTTCTTTTCTCAATTTCTCACTAGTATACAGACCTGCATGGACTATTGATAAATACTTGTTTGTGTGCCAGAGGATGGAGGGATTATCTAGGAAAAGTTTTAGTAGTGAAAAATATCGTAAATAGTTTTTTGAGAAAGATTTGTTCATTGGTTTGCAGCAATGAAGTGTTGAGTTGCACGAAATTTATGTTGTATTAGTTGATATATTTTTTTGGCACGGCAAATCTTTTTTTATTCTCGTGGAGCTGCATATTGTCCAACATAGTTTTTCTTGTCTTTGAAAGAAGAGTGTATTCTCTTTTTGTAAACTTGCAGTTCGTGGAACTTGGAGTAGAATAATGTAAAAAATAATGAATAGAAATCTTTTGATGAAATATCTTTAATCCTTAGATGTTTAAACTATCACATATATCTTCAACTTGATGAACCCAAATGACTATGGAGTTTCAGACTTCTTGGACAAATTGGATCAGATCACTTGACAAATAGTTATCTCAACCCATTTGGCTGCTTTCTTGATCAGCTGATCCCTGGATGACAAGCACGTATTGGAAAAACCTTTTGAGAAGCCAGATTTCCATAGCAAAGCTTCTACATTGGGTCCTGGTGCCAGCTAAGTCACCTAGAATGCCAATCGCTGCCATTATCACATTTTTATCTGTCATCTCCATTGGAAAACCTTTGTAGTTAAGAAGCTGCCATGGCAAAGCTACTGCATTTTGTCTTGATGCAACAACCAAGTCATCTAGAATCCCATATGTAGTCTTTGTCATGTTCTCATTGCCCTTTTCTTGAAAATTTCACTTGAGGAATTGTATACCATGACATGTATAATGCATTAGCTACTCAGTTGTAAGTGAATTCTTTGAAACCTTGATATTGCTGCAAGAATTCAACTATGAGCTAAGCACCTTAAGCAAGCTGAGTAGCAGAGTAATGGAATCAAGCTATGGAGCTATATCAAATCCAGAAAATGCCAATTCACAGTTAGGATAATATTTGATAATGAGATTTGCAATCTGAAGATATCCCAAGTGTTTGTGAGCTCTGCTACTTTAGATGAAGGAGGTGTCGATGTAAACAAAGTCTAGGCATCTTCCTCACTCTGAGCCCATTCATCCCATAGGGACTTAGATATAACTGCTCATTGCCCACAAAGATCAGATTGTATATTAAACAAAAGAACAGAGGAATGAAACCAAAAGACCAGGAACACCAAATTTATCGCTGACCTAATGGTGAATCCACATCCAATGTGAAGGACTCCTTATTCCAATCCCAAGATTTGATGGATTGATTCAAATACATTGCTAAGCTTTTTATGCAACTGGCATTTCTGCAGGGAACCATTATTTAATATCCATTGATTGAAATACCCACAACATCTAATGACTATTGTTGTTTGTAGTGCTTTAGACTTCCTACGTTTTTCAATGACTGTTCATTAAAACTGAGACCTCATAAATATGTATTTATGCAATTTCTGTTATGGTTAATTATCTTTGTATCAAGTTGCTAATTTATACATTATTGTTTTTTGGACATCAGGAAATGAGGAAAAATAATTTAAGGCACAAATTACATTATAGTGATCATAATGTTGAAATTCCAGTGACAGATTATGAGCGCTTTCATGAAGAACGTGTGGCCAATAATAATGAATATTTATCGCGTCTTGGTTTGACAAACAGGCAAGTTGTAAATCCACTAAGTAGTATATTATTGATTTAATACCGTTTAATGAAATTTTATAGGAAAGATCTTTATGTATATAAGACATGATATGATATTTTTTTTATTTTACAGGCAAGAAAAAGAGTGCAGAGAAAATGCAGAGAAAAAACAAAAAGAAAGTAAAGATATAGTGCTGCCAGCTCGTAGAAGCCAACACATAAAGGATGTGTTTGAAGTGAAATCTGGGGAGACCAGTACTGATCTACCTACTCATGCCACACCTAATATGGCCAAGGAGCATGAAGTTTCGGTTAATGAAAGTCATGAAGAGAATTTGCTTGCATCTGATGTGCCTCAGAGTGCACCTGTTGCATCTACAACTTTTGATGGAATTAGTGGATCAGCTAGAAATATTGGTAGTGTTTCAATAGAAGATGTGTTTGCTTTTGTTAAAAGACAAAGATTGAGTCAAGATTTATACAGATCTACATAGAGGAATGCAAAAGAAAGAATATTAGAAGGGAAGAAGCCATTCTTGGTTGAGGTATCAAGAGATGGTGAACCAATTGGGAAAAATGCTGCAAGGTGGGCCTCGGAGTTGGGTGTAAGATGTAGGGCCCATTTGGATATTTGCAAATCAAATTTTGCACAGCAAGATCCACGAAATGTGGAATATGTTATACAAAAAATGGAAAATGCCTTTGACATTATTGGTGGACAAATCTCCAGAAAATATTACAAGCACAAGATGAGACTTCTGATGAACAATTTTAGATACAATTGCAAAAAAATAATCATGGAGGGAAATGAGAGGTTAGACTCCACTCTATCTCCCAAACAGTGGGAGGCATTGAAAGAAAGTATGTGTTCTGAAGAATATTTGACAAAGAGTAATAGAGGCAAGAGAGCAAGAGATAATGTGAGGGCTGAATATACATTTGGCCAAGGCGGGTTGCAGGCCAAAATTGACAAATTTGGAGTAAGTGTATGGATTTTTGGTTCTATTTACATCGTGTTATTTAATTCAATTTTTTATTGAACTGACTATATGTTGAAATTGACATTGTTTTTTAGGTGGAAAACAATAATAGAGAAGCAGCAGTAGAAGATATTGTCAATTATATGGCAACACTAGATCGTACTAAATCTAAGAGTAGTATGAATTGGAAATCTATTTCATCAACAGAGATTTCACAGCCATTTGTTGAACGCCTAGTAAGAGCCTCTCCAAATCATGTCAACTCAAATGAAGAGTACCAACATTTAATGAGTTGCTTACATGGTCTCACCGAGAAAGTTTCACAGTTGGTTGCCTCTGTTAAGCCTATAGTTTCTGCATGGAATGACCATAATTCCATAGATTCAGATCAAGTAAGAGGCTATTCCTCAATATTTTGATTCTCAACTATATCATTTTTTTGCATACTCTTTCTCTATTGTTGTTTTTTCTTTGTTGAGCTCTTCATAATTGTCTTACTCTATATGTTTTTATAGTTGCAGAACAATTATATGGAAGCAGAATGAAAAGGAAAAGACCCTATCAATAGAGCTCTCAGCAAAGCTACACAACTTCAAGACAATGTTGATAGTGATTATGCTAAATTCAAGGAGTATGTGCATGATATTGAGGTGAGTGATATGAAACCTTTAGATTAATTTTTAATTATGGCTGCTTTGGGTTTGAGCATAGATCACAACCAGTATTGTATATCAGATTCATTTATTATTTCTTTTAAATCTAAAATGTTTGGTATGTGAAATGAGTACATTTTAAGCATCTAAAATATTGTTTTTTGGTTCTGGTATTTTCCTTGGTTGGTTATAAATGATAGGGAAAAACCTTTAGGCAAAACAGTTTTAGGGAAACAAGTACTTAAAGCTGTAGCACTTGAACATAGAAATGTGTAAAAGTTTAAATAAACCCCCTGATTCTATTGGCAACCTGTCACAGCTGCAACACTTGAACATAGAAGACTGTAGAGGTTTAAATAACCTTCCTAATTCCTTTGGCAACCTATCACATCTGCAACACTTGGAAATAGAAATTACAGGCATAAATTTTGTGCTTTACATTTTGATTTTCCTACATGAGAGAGAGAAATCTGGTGGTCAGATCTAGATTATATGGGAATCTACAGCCCACTGTGAATTGTATTATGAAGAAAAAACAAGTTTGTTGTATCTCCCAAGTATCTGTACAGTTTTACTCCAAGTTTTACACATGCAAATGTACAAACTACCAAAAACTTTAAATTTAGGTATTTCATCAAGCAATGGACAAGTGACATGGACAATCAAATGAGAATTTGGGAACCTCTAATACATCCTAAGTTTTCTTGATGGTAAAGGCACGAGTAATTCATAATGGTCACATTAAATTTAGAGGGTTTTACAATTGTACACCTCAAAACAATGTAAGGTATATGGAAAAATAATCCCCTCATTGATGTCTTGCACCAGGGGGTCTCATAAACCAAATTAGTGTCTCTTAGAGGTGAGATGAAAAAATATCATTACATTTAAATTAGCATGGGGGGTTCCATTAATTAAATTAACATAGCAAAAAAGTGATAAAAGGCATGAAAATGGAAAAAGAAAATTGAAGGGAAAACATGAGAAATGTCATATATTTTAAGTGTTTAGTCTAATTTAAATATTAAATATAAACTAAAAACATTCTATTAATGTCTAAGAATGCATACCTCAATTGCAATAATTGTTGGAGTGGGAGGAGAGACATCTTTGTGATCATGTTCTAATGCAATTTCTAGAGACAACAATGGCTTCTTTTTATTATTCTCTTTAAATTAATGAAATTATGTTCTATGCAAAACCAAAATAATTAAATAAAAAAAGAAAGACATAAGATGGAATAGAGATATAAAACAATATGGAACTCAAGAATGTGATTAATGTGCATTATCATCTTGAACTCATGTTCAAAATGAACTGTAAGAGATACATAAACATATTTTGAAGAGACACTTTTACATCAGAATTGCCATATGCTTCAGCTCTATCCTCATAAAGTTTGGTGAGCCTTGTTAAAGCCTGCCAAAACCAACACATACATGGATGTAACAATTGTTTTCGATATAGAATTTATCAAATAAATAACTGAAATACTGCATAGCATATAGCTCCCTTTCATATGTTATGAACTGGATTCTTATGGACCATAAGTTGCTTAATGCAGTTGTGCAAAGGACCACAACCCATTTTATGACCATTTCAACATGCATTATGATGCATATAGGGTACACAAAATATACTAACCTAAGCAGTACACTAAAATATAAAACTAAGATAATGAGATAATGAGATAATGAGATAGCCTTGTACCTGGAAAGGGCCTTAATGTTAAACAACACACTAGAATTTTTTGCAAACAATATGTATAAGGGGACCCAATTGCATCATGAGTTCACAAAATATGCCAAGAAGAACATCATGTTGCTCATCTAGAGTTTCCTTGATGAGTTGTTGAACATTCATGGAGGCATTGGGATTCATCTTCTAAGAGTCAACCATCTCACCCCTACAACAACACTCATGCAGATAGTCTGGCTCACTGATATGGAACCAAGTTGTACCCCTTCCTTCTGTTGTTGTGAGTAAACATTGAGAGACATTACCAAGACTTGCTCAGATGCCACAAGCCTAAATTGGTGTAGGATTTCTTAAGCCAAAGATATGCTCTAACACCGATGACCTGCACCACAGGGCTTGGGATGGGTGGCAATAAGGACAACATGATAAGTTATTAGCTAATAACAGTTGTATTATAACGAACATGCCATAGAATAAAAGGAACCAAATTTCAAACCATTGTATGCCCGTGTAATACTGAGACAACATAACAGTGCTCTTCTATTGACCAGGAACAGGTTACCACATATGTATACAAAGAAACAGAAGAATAAGAATGAGAATTCTCAAGATCAAAGACCAAGGATGATGATCCTAGCTAATTCATCTATGAATAGTACACCTATGGTGAACCAAAGAGGATTTGAGAAACATGTCCTTCCTCAAGTTCTAAAATAAATACACACACAATTACAGGAAAGAGCAGTTACAATCAAAATCTGTTACAAAAAGGTTTGGTTTTGTAAAGGTGGATGATTGAGAGTCCATTTTCCTTGAAATAGGTTTGTGATAAGTGCACAGATGTAATTCTCGCTGCCCCTGCTTACCCATATGCACTAGTGTCTTCAGCATGAAGCAGTGCCACCGACATGTGATTCTTGATACTATGTTGCAAGCTGCTTAGGTTAAATGCAAGCTGCTTAGGTTATCTGCTTCTAAAATATAAAACCGAGATAATGAGATAGCCTTGTACCTGGAAAGGGCCGTAATGTTAAACAACACACTAGAATTTATTGCAAACAATATGTATAAGGGGACCCAATTGCATCATGAGTTCACAAAAGATGTTATTCTTGATACTGTGTTGCAAGATAACCTAAGCAGCTTGCAGCACAGTATCAATAATGCACTTTGTAAATAACTGTAAATATATTAGGATTAGTTTTGATTTCCCCAAATACAATTCTTATAGCTTAGAAGGTCTCGTTAGAGCAACAATTCACTTCCAAAGACACTTAAAGAAAATAGTCTAGCATGGGCTAATAAGTTGACATAAGTTGAAAGGGATATATAATCAAAAACATCTCCAACTTTCAACACTCCAAATGCCACAAGTGGGGTATTTCTTTAGTCCTCAACATAGATGCTTCAATTGATACATGGTCAGTAATGTTGAGACAAGAATTTCTAGATGGAAAAGCGAAATTTGTGGATACAAGTTTCATACATTTTCACAAAGTAAAAAGAACTAACACATATATAAGAAGGAGATTTTAGTTGTTAAAAGAGGATTTGAAAATCTTAAAATATTCCTCAAGCCCAAACATTTTTCAAGCAAAACAAATAGTTAGCCAATAAGAAATTTGTTAAGGAAAAAAACAAACATAGATTTAGCCCAAGGGAGAATTGTTGGATGGTATTTTGAGTTCCAGAGTTATAACTTTGATATACAATGGGTTAAATGGGAAAAGAATTCCCTTGCTGATGCTTTAACTAGAGATCTCAAAATTATTGTAGTCATCACAATAGATCCCACAGATCCACTTATTTGCCAAGTGAGATTCTAGTTATTCTATTAACCAATAGGTATGCTAATATGTGGATCAAAATGATTAAAAAACTAAAAAGGGATACTTGGGAATATAATATAGAAAGACATCATTTCTATATTATAGATGCTCTAGACCTTTTGGAAGCACAAATTATCTCAAAAATTCTTTCTCATTTGATCTCGTGATCACACTTATCATCAAGCCAGTGGTTACCTAAACATTGATCAAAAATTATAATTCTCTACTCAATCAGAGTAGTAAATAGTTTTGATTTTGGTAGGTTTCCTTTTGAAAATTATGCAGATGCATATGGAGCTGTATTAGATGAAGAAATGGTTGATTTCCTCAATTTAATTAAGTTTTTAAAATTTAAATTTTTTGGTAGTTTGTACATTTGCATGTGTTATAGATCAAATATTATTAAGTTGCCCCATAAATATTATATTACTAGGCCCAACTTAAAATAATATTATTATTCATTTCCCTTGATTTATCCTTTAGCCTATGAGAAATGATGATATGCTAGAGGTCTCTCCATGGTTCTAATTTGGAAAAGGGGACATGACAATAACTGATTGCATGACAACATAACTGATGAGTAATTGACTAATTTTTAACTATGATTGCACAACTAACTGCATGATTGCATGACTACATAATTGATGGGTAATTGATGTGCTACTAATGATGATTGCATAACTGGTGAAGACCTGGCTTATTTTTAATGTGTTGATAACAAACATCATTCTAATCAACAAGAGGTCGCAAACCACTTAGCTTGGTCTTTAATTGACCCTGATTACAACTGTTGTACTAAATAAGCCTATAGGGCCATAGTAGCCTGTAATAGTTTTAACTAGAGAACCATGTTAATAGCCCAAAAGTAGACTGATTTTGAGAAGCCTTATAGTTTTCAATCATTTTTCCAATGTTAAATTTAGTTTCTTTGGTTAATGTACTTATTCTGTGGAATTTTATTGATTGTTACTTACCATACTTCTGATGCAGGGTCAAGGACATTTTCTATCATTGTTTAATCATAGATTTCTAAGGCTGATTAGGCCTTTTTTTGTTTGGAATTTAGAATTTTATGTTAAGATGTGACTAGAATTTACAAATTGTACAGATACTTCGGAGATACAGCAAATCTTCATAATACAATTCACAGTGGGCTGTAGATTCCCATATAATCTAGATTTGACCACCATATTTCTCTCTATCATGTAGGTAAATCAAAATGTAAAGCACAAAATTTCTGGCTGTAGAGAAATCTGACCACCAGATTTCACTCTATCATGTAGGCAAATCAAAATGTAAATGTCACTATCCTTACCTCCTTTACCTCTACATTTTCCTTGTGACCTGTTGTTCCTGCATTGTTAGTCCTCAAATGATCTCTACAAAGAAAATTATACAAACACATAACTCAATGTGTAGGGTCCATAATGAGTACCAATTGAATTCACTATAGGAGGCTGGATTTAAAATTAGAGCCCTAGAGGTATGAAAGAAGAACGAAACTAAATTATAATTCATTACTAGGTCATTGACCAACAGAATTAAAGCGATGGGAAACAAAACAGACAGTATAACAATATCAAAGGCTTTCCATATGATTTTATTGAGATACAATCTAAAAAATTGTAACATAAACTAATCAGAAAAGCTTGGAACGAACTACCGATAAGCCCATGAATATAACAAATGAGTAGATCTTGCTTGTAAGGAGTAAAATAGTTTTTATATCTTTCTATTTAGCTTGAGTTATAAATGTATAATTTCAAGTGAATTCCTTAATTTGAATGTATTAAATAGAGTGCATTTGATCTCACCAAACAATAAAAGTAGCTCCAAAATCAATCTTTTTTAAGAGCAACTCTTAGCAAATAAATGCAAGCAACTAGGAGAAAGAGGATTTTTTTGAAAAGGTAGAAAGGCCATCAGATGCCTAACATTTTGTGCTAAGATAAAATATCAAAGCACTTGCAATAGAGAATTGGAGATTAAACTGGATAAACCAAGTGATATTGGTTTGAAAGGTGATAATGTTAACTTTGAGTTTATAAGATGAATTGAAATTTTGAACAAAAATTAACTATCATCCACAAGTTTTGGATAAGAAATTATTTTTTCCTAGTTTTTGACTCCTCACACCTTGGTAGAAATGTCTATTTTGTAATTTTCTCTTGTTTTCTAATATGTTATAAGGCAAGTTTGTGATAAGGTTACTGAACAATAGTTAATATGGAATGCTCGTTGATATTTAAATTGTTGATGTGTATGCACAAGCAGGCTAATGAGAATGGGTTTGTAAAAAGATTAGCTACTAGTATGTTGAGTGGAAATCAGCTTGCTTCTCCAAACACGGTGAGTTATGTGATGACCTCAGTGAACACATTTTATCGTATTTTCTGTGTTCTATGGTATTAAATATTAAATCTTACAATTTTTTATTTGTCTGAATGAGATATTGATTGAGTTGCATGTAGTTGTTGTAATCTAAAGATAAAACTATACAAGTTTATTAGTTTATGTTATTCATGCATAAAAATTTGTTGGAAGCCTTTATGCAAGTTTAGTAGGAACATGGATGAAGTGCAACTTTTGAACGTAATAAAAACTTAACATATCTTCCAAGGATTGTTATAGATCAAATATAATATAAGTTGAACGTCATGCTTTGGATTTATTTTTGGCTGCCTTGTGCATCCTTTTTTACTAATCTCCTTATGTGTGGATGGAAACCAACCCTATACCTGGTCAAATCATTTTTTCAAAATGTTAACTTCGAGTTTATAAGCTGAATTGAAATTTTGAACAAAAATTAACCATCATCCATAGGTTTTGGATAAGAAATTATTTTTTCCTGGTTTTTGACTCCTCACACCTTGGTAGAAATGTTTGTTTTGTAATTTTCTCTTGTTTTATAATATGTTATAATGCAAGTTTGTAATAAGGTTACTAAACAATAGTTAATATGGAATGCTTTTTGATATTTAAATTGTTGATGTGTATGCACAAGCAGGATGATGAGAATGGGTTTGTAAAATGATCAGCTGCTAGTATGTTGAGTGGAAAACAGCTTGCTTCTCCAAACACGGTGAGTTCTATGATGACCTCAATGAGCACATTTTATCGTATTTTTTGTGTTCTATGGTATTGAATATTAAATCTTACAATTTTTTATTTGTCTGAATGAGATATTGATTGAGCTGCATGTAGCTGCTATAATTTAAAGATAAAACTATACAAGTTTATTAGTTTATGTTATTCATGCATAAAAATTTGTTGGAAGCCTTTATGCAAGTTTAGTAGGAACATGGATGAAATAAAACTTTTGAATGTAATAAAAACTCAATATATCTTCCAAGGATTGTTATAGATCAAATATAATATAAGTTGAATGCCATGCTTTGGATTTATTTTTGGCTACCTTGTGCATCCTTTTTTACGAATCTCCTTATGTGTGGATGGAAACCAACCCTATACCTAGTCAAATCATTTTTTCAAAATGTTAACTTCGATTTTATAAGCTGGATTGAAATTTTGAACAAAAATTAACTATCATCCACAGGTTTTGGATAAAAAATTCTTTTTTCCTAATTTGTGACTCCTCACACCTTGGTAGAAATGTATGTTTTGTAATTTTCTCTTGTTTTCTATGTTATAAGGTAGGTTTGTAATAAGGTTACTGAACAATAGTTAATATGGAATGCTTGTTGATATTTAAATTGTTGATGTGTATGCACAAGCAGGCTTATGAGAATGGGTTTGTAAAAAGATCAGTTGCTAGTATGTTGAGTGAAAAGCAGCTTGCTTCTCCAAACATGGTGAGTTATGTGATGACCTCAATGAACACATTTTATCGTATTTTCTGTGTTCTATGGTATTGAATATTAAATCTTACAATTTTTTATTTGTCTAATTGAGATATTGATTGATCTACATGTAGTTGTAATCTAAAGAGAAAACTATACAAGTTTATTAGTTTATGTTATTCATGCATAAAAATTTGTTGGAAGCCTTTATGCAAGTTTAGTAGGAACATGGATAATATGTTATTTGTTGGAAGCCTTTATGCAAGTTTATGTTATAATGTGTTATTTTTTTTCTTTTTGCAGGAATATATTGATAAACTCAAAGAAGGAGATAAAGTTAAGGTGTTGGATCCATTAGATGGTAATGTTGTGGGCATTGGGCGGATTCACTCCCTATCTATTGTACATGGAGTCAACTTGAAAGGAACAATGGATGCAAATGTAAACATTTTAAAGGTCACAAGTAATATACCCCTTGTTTATGAAGACAAAATAGATGGAATTGTTCGTCTGAAAGAGAAAGAGGGAACCTTCACACAATAGCCACTAAAATATTTGCAAAAAATGACATAGTTGAACATATTTATCATGTACTAGTTGCTAGACATCTTGGCTCACTACTTTATGCAGTATTTTGAATATATTGTTCAAGGATCTTAATTATCATGGTGTATTTGAAAGACTTGGAAACTCTTAGACAACTTTGACATTTTTTATTATATTTACATATATACTCTTAGACATCTTTGACATCTTATAACTTGATATATATATTGATATATATTTGCATTAAAAAAATTTATTGTAGATTACCTTTATTTATCATGATGTTGAATCAATCTTTTAATTTTAGTATGTTGTAGCTTGTACGCATATGTAATATTTTTATTTACTTTTATGTTTTAGTTCAAATTTAATATTATATTAGTTTTGCATTATAAAATTTATAGTATTTAATAACTTATTTATTTCGTGATTATATTTACTACCAATTAATGAAAACTAGTAAATAAAATGATTGAATTAATGACTAATTGTATGACTAAAGTAATGATTAAATTAATGACTAAATATGACTAAATGACTAAATAACTAAATATATGACTAAAGTAATGACTAAAATAATAACTAAAGTAATGACTAAAGTAATGACTAAATTAATGACTAAATATATGACTAAATTAATGACTAAATATATGATTAAAGTAATGAATAAATATATGACTAAATAAATGACTACCTTGACTAAATAAATGACCAGTTAACAACAATAAATGACTAAATTAATGATTAAATATATCACTACCATAATTAAATAAATGACCAGTTAATAACAATCAATGACTAAATTAACGATTAAATCAATGACTAAATTAATGACTAAATCAATGACTAAATCAATAACTAAATCAATGACCAAATTAATGACCAAATCAATGAGTACAAATCAATGACTAAATAAATGACTAGAATAGTTTAGTCATAAATTTGGTCGCATTATAAATGACCGGCAATAAACTACTAATGGTCATGTGACCAAAATTAGTCATTTATATGCAATTTTTAGTAATTTATTTAGTCATATATTGTTGTTTGTGTACTAGTGAATGGGAGTAGACATATCTAGCTCCCCCAGAAGAATAGGCCTTGTAGTGAAGTACCAAGCCTTGCTTATAATATCATGGAGAGAGGACCTTGCCAGATCTGAATGATCACGAGCACCTTACGATGAATAACAGACTTCAGTATCTTGCGATTGTTGTGGACTTCAACATTTGATCATTTTTCTTCACTTCTCATCTTTCATTGCTTTTAAAGTTTTATGTAAACAACAATAATTAAGACTTTTTGATTTATGTTAAAAGTGGGTAACTGACAAGACACTTTTTGACATGTCAGTCAGGACAAAATTTTGAAACGTATTGTAAAATATTTTCGAAGATCAATAGAATTAAGATATAATTGGTGGTCAAATTCTGGTTTCAATTGTTTATTGAAGTGATTAATGAATGTTATCTTGTTGTCTCTAGTTTAATATTTCCTTGTTATTTAAAATAAAATATCAAGGGTATATCTGGTTTATCAAAATACATTTGTTGTCAAACAATTAATTTTGTACTACATTTTGGTGTCAATTCTTTAGTAATTATAGTTAGTTTCATTACATTCAAATTCTAAATTTTGGGAAATTATATACAGTAAATAGATTGATGGTTGTTTGGATAGTGAAACTAGCTCTTAGAAATTAACTGAAATATCTTGTCTTGAAATATCTAGAAGGATTATTTTAATTAAAGAGGATTTCGTGGTTATTTTTCTAACAATGATTTTACAGTGCAGCTAGCTTGCTATTTTCATTCAAGATACAAGTCATGATCAAATTCAAGCACATACCAAGAAGATGGTACTCTACTTAAAACCCTCAACCTCACTTAGTTTAGTCTACTTACACGAGGATATTAAGGAAGTTGTTAAACAATTAATATATATCGTTTGTTGTTTGTGAAGGAGAATCTTGTGAGATCCAATATGGCAGTGGATCAATATCTGGTTTCATTTTTGCTTTAATACTGAATGATTTTAGAGTGTTGCAAAAACCAAGATGTTATACTTTAGAACATCAGAGTTTATAGTTATGGTGGTTGATATAGATCCTCCTGCCATTCTTGATCCTTTGATTTCATTGGCCAAAGATAAGGTATTGATTTTTTCTCTCTCCTTGTACCATTTTGAATTTTGGCATTATTGCAACCTTTTAAGATGTCAGATGTGCATTGCAAAAATTTTAGGTTAACTACATGTGCCATGCAATACCTGAATCATTCCTTAATTTGTGAGAGGCTTTCCTTCAATCGCCTCTGATATGTTTCAACCACTCACTGGCAATCTTTACATCATGTAGATGTTGCAAAGGTAGATTGAAGGGATCGAAACCAATAAAATGAGCACAATTTGATTCTTATTGTATAGGGAAATAATCACATGGGTAAAATGGTGGGATTGAAACTAATAAAATGATGTTTGAAATAGTACAAAACCCTTTTAACTATGAAGTTTTCCCACGATCAAATCCCATGACTTACTACCCTTTTTTCTATATTTGATGAATTGTAAGAGAATAAACCTAAATAACTTGCACAGGAACATCAATTTTTTGGACTTATACTGACGATGAGCTTTGAACCATTTGGTGATTCTTTTGTGTATTTGTTCAAGTAGTTGTTTTCTTGCAAGTTTAATTGATGCCTTAAGTTTTGTTATTAATCGTTAGTTTGAAAACTATTGTTGCAAAAAGTACCTTATAAGTGTGTGCCTTCAAAAGTTGAATTGGGAAGTGCTTGTAAAGTGAATGGGGAAGATGATGTCACAGTTGGGAAACTTGTTGGGAAACATCAGGTTAGTAATTTTTGGATGTTAAGGCTTCCTAGTTGGATATCAAAGATATTTTTTCATCAGTTGACTTAATTTGGTATTTATGTATAAATGGATTCTTTAATGGTGTGGGTCTTTACTGAGACAACACATGAACCAAGGTTGACATTTTTGTTGTCCAAGTCTAATCTGTAATTAGAGGTTTACAAAATAACTTGCAAATTAATCCTAATTACAGTTTTTCCCCGATCGCAACAAAATTGTGTGACTATGTTGTTTAACCGTTGAAATTATAAACTAGGTTCACTTTTACATAAATTGATGAAATTACTAATTACTGAAATGTTGTAATTAGAACTCAAATACTGAATTGAAAAATAAACTGAAATGAAATTAGAGAGAATGTAAGATAGGAGATAGAAAAAGAATGAGACAGAAGATAGAAAGATCAGACGTAGGTTGATAATGGAGTTCGTCCTTCAAAGGACTACGTCTCTAAGTCCACTTCTCAATGTTGGACCTCTTCCATTAATATTGTCAAGCACCTGAAAATTCCTTCTTACAATATTCAAGCTTTAAAACCTACACAAAATCCCTTACAATCTCTCACTTTTACAATTTTGGTGTATAATAACACCTTGCAATTCTTCCTCTCAAAAAGATTTCAACTCTCCTCTAGCATTCTAACTCCACCTTTTCCAATAATTTCTAATCTCCATTTTTGTCTTCAAGAGAATTCTCAATTTTCACCACTTGGTTACCAAAACTCCTAATCTCTCCCCTTTTTATACAAAAAGTTTGTCAAATTTGGTTTATAACCAAATGATTTACAAAATAAATCATATCTCCCATATTTTCCCAATTACAACAATAAATCTCCCTTTTACAACATATAATCTTTGAAAATAATCCTAAAAAAAAAATCCTAACCCCTTAAAAAAAAACCTCTTGATCTTCAAAGATTTTTAAAATACCATTTAAGCCCCTTTAATATCTTTTTTTCATGCTATAAAATCGTAGAAGGTTTTTTTACAAGTTTAAATTTGGGGTAATATTTAAAATTAAGGGGATATTAGTTTTTGATACTATTTCAAATAAAACTAGCACCGCTTGTTTTAGCAAAAATCGTGCATGGTGCGTTGGTTGACAGGCTAAAAGGTATTTGGGAGGTCAAGGGTTCAAACCACTTGACCCCATTTTATGGGATTTTCCTTTTCTTTTAAACAATAAATAGAAGTGAGCCTGCTTATTAAGAAAAACGCATGCATGGTGCAACAATGGAGAGGAGAAATAGGAAGTGGGAGGTCAAGTGTTCAAACCTCTCCATAAAAATTTTAACAAACCAACTTCCTGGAGGATACCCAAGGGGTGCCACATGGCACTATTCTATTTTCTCACACAATGACACGTGTCAAAATACAGTTGGTCCACGTCATCAACCTGCCATGTCATCAGTTTGTGTCACGTCATCAGCCTACCATGCCATTATTCTATGCCACATTAGCAGCCGCCACGTGTCAACATTTTTGATTGCCACGTCAATATGTTGATGTCATCAAAGTCAACCAAAGTCAAAATTTTGACCAACCGTAACTTTCACATATGAGCTCCGTTTTTGAAACTGAATATAGTTCCAGAATCAACGTGATGAGCACTATGACTTGGTGTCATTTTTGTTTCATTTTTAAATGATCAATTTTTCTACCTTTTTTTTGGCCCCTTGATTTGCTTATTTGACCATACCTTTGACTTCCCATAACTTCTGCATACAAACTTCTTTTGAGCCCATTCAAGTTGCATCAGGACTGTGTTGGTGAGCTCTATGTGATGAAGCCAGTTTTGAGAGATTATAGACTGTGAAATTTTTTAGGTATTCTGGATCCACTTGGATCAAAGTCTAATGGCATTCTTAGGCTTGGTTTCTAGGAAATTTATATTAATAATGTTGTTCCAGTCTAGTTAGTGTTGATAGCCTTCATTCTATAATATGTCAACTTCATTCTATAATCTGAGCATATCACCTTTCTTAAATTTTGAACAAGGTCCTGAAATCAAGGGTTCAATATGCATATTTCAAGCCTATGTTGAACACTCCATTTAAGGCATTTGTTGACAAGGCTACATTTTTTTAATTGATTTATCTTTCTATTGTGTTTAGACTTTCTTTTTTAAACTTGCAATATACAATGCACTTTTATTCTTTATGAATTAAGACTAATATTAATTTTGTTGGTTGTATCGAGGCACAACTTCATTCATGGTGGAAAAGGCAGCACCCTGACATTGTTCATATCAGATGGCACGTTGCATATAAAGGAGGAAATATTCTAGCTAGGTTATTGTTGATTGTATTGAAGGAGAGAGCTTCATATATGGGACACGATCAACACTCTCCTTGGATTCTACACATTACAACTTGCTCCAGGAAGATTTCCCACATTGTAGAATTTTTAAGAGATGAAATTAGGGGCATGTGCTCGCATTGAACTAGGGCTTCAAGCATGTGTTTCCATCATTGCAAAATTCTTTTGGAGATTTTTTTTCTTGCAGTCATTTCTTTGCAATATTGTAACTCAAATTTTTAGTCTTGTGACTGAAAATAACAATTGTAATACTCTATTCTAAGTTGTAACTAGAACACCTTTCTTTTATTAATAAAGTTCACCAATTTTTCCTTCTCAATGGTTGTCTTATATTTGTGTGCAATTGATTATTGATGTGTATTCCTTTGTTTTATGCTTAAATCCTTAAATGCCAGTCAGTTAAAATGACTAAATATACTACTAAATGACATCAATTAATAATTAAATTGACTAAACATACTACCAATTGACAAAAATCAATGTTAACAATGAATTAATATGACTAGATATATTACTAGTGAAATCAGTGAATAAAAATGACTAAATATACTACCAAATTGATCAAAATTATGATTAAAATTAATGACTAAATACACTACCAATGCATAGAAATCATTCAGTAAAAACAACTAAATAAGTGACCAGTTAACAACAATCAATGACTAAATATATCAGTGAATAAAAAAATGACTAAATAAGTGACCACATTACAACAATCAATGACTAAATCAACAACTAAATAAGTGACTAGTTAAATATATCAGTGAATAAAAAATGACTAAATAAGTGACCAGATTACAACAGTCAATGACTAAATCAATGACTAAATATATCAGTGGAAAAAAATGACTAAATAAATGACTAAAACAACCAAATAAATGACTAAAAATGGTTTAGTCATCAACCTGGTCGTGTTATATATGACTGGCAATAAACTACTATTGGTCACATGACCAATTGTAGTCATTTATAACCAGTTTTTAGTATTTTATTGTTGTTTTTGTACTAATGCAAGGTGTACCCACAATAACCATACCAAGAGTTATACTCCTTGATAACCTTGATAAGGTGCCACAACATGCTATGCCAATGTTAGACTAAGTTTAACTCCTATGAAAAAAGTGAAGCAAAAATTTCAAACTCACCTCAGCGGGTGCAAATAAAACTCACCTCAAGGGGTGTAAAAAAAACTCACCTCAAGGGGTACATAAACAAAACTCACCTTAGGGGGTGCAAATACAACTCATCTTAGGGGGTGCAAATAAAACTCGCCTTAGGGGGTGTATAAACGACATTTGGATAAGGTCAAAAAAAGGACAATCGAAGGGGATTTGCTTAATTCATGGAAGGTCACTCCTTAGGGAACATCACACATGACATCACCACCAAGAGAGGACTAGTCAAGGAATATAAAATATCACCTTAGGGAACACTAGTCATAACATTACCACTAAGGAGAAAGTCATATGCCAAGAAAGATCAAACTCTAATAGGACATCAAATCTAATATCACCACAAAGAAGATACACCACATGGATTAAGAAGGCCACACTTTGATTGAAAAGGTCATGCTTCCTAGGAGATGTATACTATCATCACTAAAAAGGGACCATTTCTTATGTAAGAAATGAGTGGGGGACTATATGCTCCCCCTTAAAATGTTAGTGTACTTGCTACACTAACATTTTAAGGAGATAAAGAGGGATCCCTTGCTAGAAGGAATGCACCTAGGACAAGGCTACCTAATCCATTTTACCCCAAGTATAGGGACAAAGATGAGCCTAGATGTATGCGGATATGGTACTCCTTGCAATGTAACAGATGATTTGCATGAAACCAAATGCATATGGTAGTGAGCATTTTATTATATTACGACTATCATATGGCAAGGAGCAAGAAAAAAAAATGTTAATTTATCACACTTTCAAATCGATACCCATAGGGATTAAATTCTCTTAATATTTTCTTTAAATCCCAACATTCATCAGTAAGATGTCCAAGTGTTCTATGATATGCACAATAAGATAGGTTTGTACTCTTTCCTTTTTTATCTTCTCATTCAAAAATAGGTGGTAATGTAATGACTCCTAGGTTGAGAAGTGTGTCTAATGTCTTTTTAGTTTCTTTTATAGGATGTAGGAAATGTAACTTCTTAAGTTTATAAGGCTTGTGTTTCTCACTTGGTTTGTCAACTATTTTATGTGAATGTGAAGGACCTTGATAACCTAATCCCTTAGTATCTTCTGATTCAGTTATTTCCAAGAGAGTGGACTTCATTCTCATTCTCAGTGTTACATCCTTGCTTATTCAAGATCCTAAAGCCTTGTCCATAAGTTTTTTCCAAGTCAATGGGTGTATTTTTAACCTTATATAATGGAGGGTTGGTTGATGCACTTTCCTTTGATTGTTATAGATAGGTTTCTCTATGCATGTTGTTTGAGGTATGCCTTGTGTTTCTATTTTGGGGTGTAACAAAGTGAATGCTTCAAGTGGTGGTGTGGGAGGAGGTTGTTGGTATGGGGTAGTAGGCCTTTGCATTGAGGGATAAAAGGTTGCATTATTTTCAAGGTTTTACAAAGATCTTTGTATGAACTTGTGCATGGTTTCTTTGTCTTGACCTATGACATCTAAGATACTTGCAATGGGAGAAGGTGTGTAATAATGTCATTATCAAAAGTGTTATCCTCACCAAACACACAGCTTGAAACATCAACCAAAGATTTTAAAGACATACAAATTTTACCAAAACACATATCCATGGTGAAATTTTGTAATAAGGTTTAGACTATTAAACAACAGATGAAGAAAATTAAGATAGCAACCCCATACAAAGCTTTTTGAGAGTATTATGTCACAAAAATTTGACTAATGCCCAAATAATAGGATAGAGTTTCCCAAGAGCATTCGGGTCGTAGTCAGGGGTTTTGAAAGTTCAAAGTTTGACTAGATGCACTACACTATTTAAGGATATTGATTCTACTTGCAAAAAATTTTGATAGTAAATGAATTTCCAAGATTTTCTTAATGAACTTCCAAATTTGATGCAAGATGCAAGTATGCAATGATGTTGAAGTTTTTTGAAGAAATTTGAATGCAGTTTTCAAATCTAGAATGTAATAATTTACTGATTACAATATGTATAAACCTAAAAATGATGATTTTGAATGCAAATTTTGACCCTAAATAATGCACTTTCTTTCACCTTTATGATATTTAAGGTTATTGTTCCTCTTTGCAAATAGGTTTGATAGTAATTATTTTTCCAAAACTTTTTAATGTAAAGGAAATGCAAATGTATGACAATTTTGGAATAGAATGACACTTTTTAATGCAATTTTGAAATGAAAAACTGATCTAAATGGCTGAATCACACTAAAATGCAAGCTATGATGCAATATGTATGCAATATTTTTGGATTTTTATGATTTTTCATAATGCGATATGCAAACCCTAAATGAGAAGTACAAAACACAATGATGCAAAACCTAGATCCAGGGTTTGAAAGAATACGAAATCAAAAAACTATGATGTCAAATATCAGGTTCACCAAAATGAAATATAAAAATGTGGTTACTCTAAGTTTAGTATCCAGAACCTAGGTTCCATCATTTCTAGGATTTCATTAGGATGCAAATCAACAATGTGCATATATTGACTTTCAACCTTCAAGGTGAGTCAATTATACCTAGATCTATTCCTTTTGAGTCTTATTGAATTGGAAATGATTTGGACTAATTGACCTAATTAGACTATATGACCTAATATGATAAATGCAATTTCTCGATAACTGATAAATAGAAACAGTCAAGTTTCGAAAAATATGGAAGGTGTAGATAATTGTGCACCTGGCCAAAAAAATTGGTCCTACTATGCCTATAAGGATTGGGTCACCCAATGGCAACTTGATCTTTGTAGGGGTGTCCTAAAGTGCTTTTGGGATCCTCTAGAGCTAGATCTGAGCTTTTATTTTCTATCTGTAAATTTTTTAGAATGTCGTGAATAAATTATGTAGGTGAGTTTTCATGTCTTGAAAAAGTTAATGACAAAAACTACAATAATGCAAAATGTATCTTCAAACTCTCTTCAATCCTCTTCAAACCTATAACCTACACATTCACAAAGAGGAAAAATGTTGTGCCATATAGGGGCTTTCCTTAATCAAAACCTGTGTAAGTGTTCCCACTTCCACAATGGAAATGCCAATGATAAATCAATAATGGAAAGGAAGGAAATGATGAATGAACACAATGTTGCAACTCATCACCCTTCAATCGCTTCCTTGAAGGATTGAAGTCATGCACACCACTTTAAGGATCTTGGATTTTTCTTGATAGATTTTCTTGAATGCTTCAATGCTTAGATTGTGTAGAGACCTACAACAATGTTAGCCTTCACAAAATATGAACATGAACACACATAAACTTGGACATGATGTTGGATCTTGAATTGTTGTAATAATGCTCTGATAATGTTGCTCTTGATTTGCTCTTGATCTCTTGAATTCTAGAAAAAGTGTGTTATTTCTCAAATGGTAAAATAACTAGGTATTGTTGACCCCTTTGACATTGGGTTAGTTTGGCATTGATGTCAAAATGACAATCAAAGTGAATAGTTAAAAGGCATTAATACTTTTGACACTCACCTTGATGCATATTTACAAGGTATTAATATGGGTTTTCACCTTGATAAACTTATGAAAGGTTGAAGGCATTATTGGACTGATATTTGATGACTCTCATTCAACATTGGTGTTGATATTGTCACAACATTGTTACATGGACTTGGAGGCAGTTCTAACACCTTGATATTTCCTTGAGCATTGGTCATTATAATGCTTACATTGTGTTAGGTTTCATGGTATTTGACAGAGGAAATGATAAAGGGCTTGCAATATTGAAAAGTGTTTTGTTTTTAAACACTTAGCATTAGACTTGTTTTGGACTTGATGTTTTTTACCAACACATGGTCTTGGTGTTCGAAGGTATCATTGCATTTATCTTAGGAAATAATAAAGTGTTTTTATTGCGGACATACATATTATGTTTGATTTTGGAGATCATTTTGTCAAACAATTTTATTGCACATACATTAAAAGCTGCAAGGATGGTTCTCAAGCCTTTTCTTTGTGTGTTAACATATGTGAATCATTATTCACTATGGTATGCTAGGGCATGAAGACTTTGGTAGCTGACTTATGGTTTGAATATGGTTTCGATGTGACAATGCTAGTGGTTGGGCGGCATGATTCGAAGCAAATTTCGTTGACAGTTACAATGCAGTGACGGTTTGTGTAGTTGAGATTGTAAGTTGTTGTGATTTCTTTCTCCTAGTAATTGAGGTATGGTTGTATTGAGCTTTTCTAGATTGATGATTGCTTTATATATATGTGGTTCAAGTTTGGCGGAAGGTTAGAGAATGCACTGAAAAGTTTGAGAAAGCACAAATTAGTTTTTCAGTTGCTCTATGAACAGTATGCTTTGAATGTCAAAATCCTAAAATGGGCATTTTGAAAATGCTATTACATTGAGTTGGAGGTTTAGATTGCTAGACTATTTTGCTTCAAATGTTATGATTGTTGTGTTTTGTGAAAGAGAGGTTTCTTTAGAAACCCTATACTGTATTTTTTTATTAAAATGAATTCTTGAAGTCATATGTGAGCTATAAACACAAGGTTGTACTTAAAAGATTATTGCAAATTACAGTGATTGGTTGAAAAAGGAAAAAAAAATTAATGTGTTTTGTGTATTCTAAGCTTCAAATGTTGTGAAGTTTAGAGGACATAAAAGACATTAAAGCTGTAAATTGCCATGGGCATTAGAGAAATAGAGTGATCCTCTATACATTTCTTGTTATCTTATTTGAGTAAAGTTGTCAATGAGGCATTTGTAGCCAGTGAAGCTTGTGTTGCCAGTGAGGCATTTGTAGCCAGTGAAGCTTGTGTTGCAAGTGAGACATTTGTAGCCAGTGAGGCATTTTTGATAAGCCAGTGAGGCAATTCTGAGTGGTTTTTCCACCCCATGAGGATTTTCCATTCCTGAAATTTATTGTGTCATGGTTTCAATTATTTTTTGATTTACTTATCATTCATGTCTAAGAATTATGTATTGATTACTATTCAGTATTTAGATTATTACATTGATGAAGCATGCTAAATTGATTAAGTGTTGTCAGCATCATTATTTTTGTTTACAATTTTTTTGAAAGAAAGTAAATTAATTTTTTTAAATCTACAACACTGATTCAACCCCTTCTCAGTGTTGTCTGTACTCCAATAGGTATTTATAGGTGTTTATCCAATTTCCCAAAAATTAGATTCCAAAAGCTGACACTTCATATTTGAATTTTGGATGTTAAAATATCGCCAACAACATATTTGAATTTGGGTTTTAGCTAAGGGGACTCAATCACCCATGGGCTTTGGAATGCATAGTTTAGAAAATTAGAAGTTTAATTAAGTTCAATAAATTAGGGGGGCCAAAACATAATGTGAAATTGTTAAGGTATATAATTTTCTACATTACAAGGTGTAAAAATGGTTAGTGCCTCACTAGATTTACCACTTTCTAACCACTAAGACCCTATCAAGGAAAGGTGATCATATAGTGAGTATTTCTAGTAAGCCACTAAACTCCGCTACTACTTGGAATTTGGCCCTAGAAAGAGATTGAATATCACTTGTGAATATCTTTAACTACAAAATATTATCAAATAGAATAACATGTGAAAAGAACAAAATACTTAGACCAGAGTCATAAATATGATTATATTGATAACAAGAATTAGAGGCATTTTTGAGAGGTAAACATCCTTAAAGGAAAAACTCTATTACAACATATAATTCTAAAGTAATATTTAATTTATTAAAAAATCAATATAAATTGCTCATAAAGAGTGATATATGTCATACAACCAATGTGTTGAAGACTTGGGTTGTTGGCAACATGAGCATGATGATGTTGATGTATGGTGTGGAGAGATTGTTGAAGATTGATGAACATGATAGTGAATGGTGTTTTCATTGATGGCAATCCATTATAGAGATATGATAGTGTTGGTCGAAGAACAAATATTTTGTAGATTTGCCTAAGTCCTGGTGTACAATTTTTAGGGTTCAGTGAACTAGTTTTATGGTCCACATTGCTTAACTATGAAGAATTTGATCACGTGGTTTTGAGGTAATGTTGGTAGGTGTTGAAGGTGTCCAAATCCAAAGATTCAAGCTTGTATGTCTTCTGTAGTTGAAGATAATGTTGACAGAGTATCGACTCTAGAAATGACAATGTTGTAGTTACAGAGTGTATGTTGGAATGCTTCGTATTCCACCACAAATGAATATTTTGCTATGTGGTTTCTTGAAAGTGTTTACAGGTATCAAAAGTGTGTATGCTCCAAGTGGCAAGAGATTTGGTGGTCCACATGTCGAGTTGTGAGTGAATAGTTGGTTCATTCTATTGTTGCTTCACTAGTAATGTTGACCTAAAGATTTCGGGGTTGTGCAGAGTTAAATTGTGTCTAAAGAGGAATCATGGGAGTGATTATAGGTCATGCCGACCTATTTTGGTGGTGTAAACATTTTGGTTCTTTCCACAAGGCGTGTGTGTTGGTGTTTTGAGCTGACAGGTTATGTGGTGCATAATACATCTAATTAGGGTGACCTAATTGATGATTTTGTTGGCTGCGGTATATATAAGGTTAACTCCTTACATGAACATGTGGTATGAGGCAATAGTGTGTGTGAGATATTTGGTGCAAAAAGAAGTGTGAATTGTAGTTGTGGTGAAGTATGAAGTGTGTTAAGTCAAATTTTCAAGCTTCAGTGGAACTGTATCTTCAACATATGTTAGATGCATTGTTAACAGTTCATCATTAGCAGTGAGCCACCCTTTCTTCTATCTCTTTCTATTCTGGGTACTGAGCCCTTTGGCAATGAGACACTAGCAGTGAGCCTTTCTCTCTTTTCTGGATAGTGAGTCCTTGGAGAATGAGTCCACCTTTCTGTATCAAACATTGTAACCAATTATAATATATTGTGAGATAATCCTCACCATGATTTTTCCCTTCCTATGGTTTTCCAACTAAACCTGGTGTTCTTGTGTTCTTTGTTGTGATGCATGATTTATATGTTCCTTTCATTTACTACAAGTTTAATGTGATGCATTGAATGAATGTTTTAGTTGATAAAGTGAATAAGTTTTAGTGAATACACAAAGGAAGAGCAAGAATTTGGAAGACTTGTTAATCCTTATGCAAGGCCATCAATTCCTTTATATTCCTCCATTACATATAACCCTTGACTCATGCTAAGACATCCCTACAATTTCTAACAATGATCTTCCTCTTTTTTTTAGGTGATGCTTCATCAATTCCCTGCATCCTCCATGTGGCTTTCTCATCTCCTATGTGGATGGGTCCATCGACGACCAAATCACTTGCAAATATTAAGAAATAACCGCAAATGACTTTTAAGTTATTATTATAACCTATTTTTTTGTGATCACTAGTGGTTTCAATTAATTTCACATTCATTGTTTGTACTATTTAAACCACTAACAGTCAAGCCTAATAGTCATACATGCATATGCTCACAAAAAGGGGCCCTTTCTTCCTTTTTCATAACTTGCAAATGGGAGGCATTTTATTACAAATTTACAGTTGATGAAAAGGGGGTTAAGAAGATATAATATAGTTAAGTACAGAGGATATGAGGACTGCAAGTTCAAAAATTATTAGAGGCAATGATGACTTCCAAATTTGTTGAAATGAATTGATAAATGATTTATTACAAAACAATAAATATAATTGACCATGCTCAATTACAATCAGAAAATAGAGAAGATTCAGGACTTGGGTAACTTTGTGCAATCTGTGCGAGTCCAGCCAATCCGGTTGTTACCATTGTCATGAACGACAAGATAACCCTGCATAGATATGTCTGCAAAACCAAATTCAACATTAAGATAACTAATAAAAAGGCTGCTTTAATGCTAAAGATAAAAGCCTTAGTGGCATCTGACATGTGAATGCCTAAAGTTTATGAACAAGGAATAAAAGCTTCACAAAACACAACCTAGAAGAAGAAAATACCACATATACCATATAAAATTCCAATTACCTCCAATGACATTGTAGGATCCAATTTCGCTGCCGTCAAGTATCCCTAAACAGACATTGCCTTTATTCTGGTCATATGCGAAGGTTAGTCAGTATGTTCAATTAGTGAAGAATTCATAAAATATTGAACAATAGATAGTTTGAACTTTGAGGTATTGTGTCTCGGCCTTAGTCACCTTGTTATAATAAATATTAAGGAATGAAATTTGCATGATGTTAAAGTTCAAGCATTCTTACACTGATTATCAAATAACCCTCTGGAGATATTTCCAACTTTCTGTTTTTGGTATTTGGTGAGGTGCTTTTGAAGTTGAATGTTAGTGGTTTGAAGTATGATGTTACATCTGCAATGGATCTGGTAAACTCACAGGAGTTAGATGATAGGATATTAGCCTAATTTATATAATCTGTACAACATAAGAAATTTAAAGTAAGATTCGTAAAAATGAATTCTCATGTGTGAAATATGAACAAATTAACAAATCCCTTCACCTGAATTTCTTTTTCCCTTGCCAACACAGTGGCAGGGTCTTATCTGATGAATCTTGTACCAACTGTTTTCCAATACTTTCTTTGACCTGTATCAACCTTGCATTGTCAGAAATAGAAACTAATTATATTAAATATGCATAAGGTTAAAGC
>VDFB02103257.1:0-21905 GCA_007258455.2 Sequoia sempervirens | reverse complement strand
TATTGATTGGCCACAAGTTTCTTTGACACCCATCAATGAATACTACACTGAAGGATTATTTGATATGGCATTCCCCACATTGTTTCCGAAGGGCACAACTGCATTCAACCAACAAAATATGAAAGAGGTCAGTTGCATGAATATGATCTCCATCTTCTAAGATACCACGATACTAGGTTCGACCAACACCCATAGTTTAGATGTTTCATACTTAATATTCTCATGTGCCACTAAAGCTAAGCCATGGATTTTGTTTTTGTTCAAAAGAACTTGGAATGTATCTTACCAACAACAATACTTTCCTTGCGCCAAAGATTAAAGGACCTTCTCGATGACAAGCTTGTAGACTAGGTTATTCAGTTTGGCTCAATAATATGTGGCATACAACACTTTTGGACTCACTATAGGGGGTCGCTATCTGACATGGTTATTCAAGTTGGTTGCCCAGCTATATTCTTTACCCTTAGTGCAACAAATACTAAATGGCCAGACATACACAAAGTCATGCCGTCTACTGCACCGTCAAATGCTACGGTTGCAAATTAGTGGAGGATCCAAAATATAGTGCAAAACCCACACCTTTCTGCACTTTACATGCATCATAGATTTACTTCTTTTCGTGAGGAGGTTTTGGAAAAGCTCCTCTGCACAACTGACTACTAGTATAGGTGAACATGTTTCACATTGTTTTGTTTTAATATTTTCCATACACTAATTGCTTACTAAGATCTCCACTCTCCAGGTATGAATGGCAACATCGAGGCTCTACACATGTCCATGGATTCCTTTGGCTCAAAGAAGCACCTAATATTACCATACTACAATGGAATAATCTTGCATCATTCCAAAATGCAATCAACTACATTGAAAAATATGTCTCTGCATGGAACCTACGTCCCCATCCAATCTCAAATGAAAGGGTTCCACGATCTACCTTTGACAACCCATGCTTAATGGACACAAGAATGATTATGTTGTCCAATTGTTCACATGACTACAATGAACTACTCAATTGTGTTCAACGCCATACATGTTGTACCTTAAACACATGCTTGCAAAAAAAAGGAGCCACCTTTGAATGTTGATACAAATCCCCTTGTCTCATCCAAGCCTCTTCAAGCCTTTCAAATGAGAGTGGCCAACGAAAGCAAACCCCTACTTGTAATGATGATAGATTTAATCTTCACAACCCCACTATCCTCTCTATTTGGTGAGCAAATGTAGATTGCCAACCCATTCTCTCAATAGATGTTGTGCTCAAATATATAGCAAAATATGCAGCAAAAGCAGAAAGAAAATTTGAAACATATGATGCAATGCTTTCTCGTATGGGTATGTGTAGGATCATCATGGAAAAAAAGGCCCTTAAGTGGTGAAAAATTTAGAAAAATCATAGTTAGGCAACTTGACGTAAAAAATTGAATAAGTTATCTATATTATTTCAAAAATATGTAAGAATAGAATCTATAGAAAATTGAATGTAGTTTCTAAACTACTAGGTTTTTTTTTTAATCCATTTGGTGAAAATTTGAAATTTCAATGCGGTAGTACTTAAATTTTGAGAAAAAATAAGAAACAAATTATGCATTAAATGCCTAACACAATAAAATGATAATATTTTTTATAAGATTTAGAAATAAATTAGAAGGATTCATGTTAGGATGTGATGCTATTTTTTTATAATTTTTCCAGTAAATAATTAATTATGATTTTTAACTTAAAAAAAAAAAATCATATGTCACGACCACAACTTATTCAAAACTTCACTTGATACATTTTCAAATCCTATATTATATGAGCATAGAATGTAGCGTATGTTTGATTCAAAAATGTGATACCGTTTGAAGAAGCTATGGGTGTTTTCAATCGACCTATCAACGGTCAAGACTTTAGTAAATAATTCAAATAGAAAATGAATAATAATCATTTAATGAAATTTAAGTAAAGCATAATTTATATTGGTGGAAAGTTGAATCTTCTTCACAAAAAGCTCTTTTCGTTTCATTAATTTTGGATTAAAAAAAAGCTATCAGCCACATACCCTACACATACCCATTATATCGCCACTCTTTGGCCCATCATGATCCTGCACATACTCATATTTCAAATAGATTTGATCCTGACAACCTAGCACCAATAGCTTTTAGAAAAATGCTTGTTGACAACCTTGTCGACCATGATATTAGTGCCCAAGAAAGTTGCCACCTTTTACTAAAACTACCCCTTTGACTATCTATGTTTCTTTAAATGTAAACCAAAAACACTATCAATGCATTCCGCTCTCACCCACATCCCCATCAACACACATAGACTACATTAATGCATACATGGGTTGGATCCTCTTTGTTTGGATACAATGGCACTGATTGATGTCATGCAACAATGGAGCTTCAAAACAACTCGTAAAATAAACCAATGGAAAGAGCATGCCACAAAAGCTAATGTTCAAGTATCCCCGTGCTTCACAAGCATTCTTGCAAGGGATGATCCAAGATTTCATGAATTATGTTGGAGTGAATTGCTTCTCCACAAACCATTTCGTAACATTGCATATAATTTTGGGTCATCCACCACTTAAATTGTTGCTAACTGGGAGAGGTTGGCATGTGATTACCATCCATGGCATGTGCAACGCACTGCTCCAGAAAATAGCTGCAGATCCAGAACCCATCACTCCTTCGAGCAATGATGAACAACCACAACAACGCAACCAATCTGAATGGCAAGTTTTGTCAAGTGTACACCCAAGCCATCCCATTCACTTTGACAAAATTGACATGTTGGCTAACCATGAAATAGACCTTAACCATGATTGGGAGACTCCATCCATAAATCCACTATATCACACCTTCACTACCAACTTCACAGACACAAACAGCACAACATTTCAAGTCACTCTTCCACCCAATGTAAATAACCTGCTTGCCCTCTCATTAGAACAAAAAAAACACTAGATTTAGTGTTGTCGCACCTATCCTCCAACACTTACCAACCATCACTAAAATAATTGCTTAAGGAACTACATGAATCGAAAAGTCACGCCAAATAAAAAATATCAAGTCAACACTCAATGGTTCAACTCCAAGCAGTCAGGAATTGCTCCTACTTCTTGCACCTATAGGTGTTGCAGCTTTCAACATTGGAACATCAACAATCCATTCCGCACTTTGCATACCCATCAAAGAGATGGCTCCCTTGCAAGGCCAAACACTAGCAAGCTTCCAAGAGAAAATGTACTTCATTCACTACATTTTGATTGACAAGATGAGCTTCATCGGTCCAAAGCTGCTAGAAAGCATTGACATTCGTTTGCTCGAAGCATTCCCTACACATATCCACACTCCATTTGGTGGTCGTTCAGTCCTGCTCTTTGGAGACTTGGGCCAACTACCACCAGTCAAAGACATTTATATCTACTCTTCTTCTTCCTATAGTGGTACACTATGGCCGAGCTTCCAAACAGTTATTACAATTAACAAAATATTTTGTCAAAGCAGAGAGGATCCCACTCAAATTCTATTTCATGAACTATTGTGCAATTTAAGGAAGGTTGAACCTATAATTGCAGATTGGCAACTTCTAATGTCACGATCGGCCTCAACACTAATGTCCATAGAACAAGGTGCTTTCTTATTGTCCATACATCTTTTTGGAACCAATGAAATGGTCTCACTCCGCAATAAGTGCATGTTGTTGTCTTTAGTGTAACTCGTTGCCTTATCCACTACAGAGCAATCAGGGAGCTCATTACACTTAAATCCAGATGATGAATAGCTTGAATCTAAAATCCCATTGTGTGTCAACCAAAAGGTTATGCTATGTTGTAATCTTTCGACTAATACAAGCCTTGTCAATGGTGCTCTTAGACAAGTCAAACAAATTGTCTACAAGGAGGGAAAAAAATGACCTCAACTCCCCTTGTTTGTTGTTATTCACTTCAAAAATTATATAGGGCCTACTTGGGATCCAAACAATCAAACACATGTCCCTACTACCCCATTGAGTCGTGGTGGTCGATGCCAAATTCCACTTAAAATGGCATGGGCCTTAACCATCCACAAATCATAGGGCCTAACACTTGAAAGGGCCACTGTTGACATCGACAAAATTGATCAGCAAGGGTTGACATTCACAACTACTTCTAGAGTCACTCACCTTAGAGGACTTCGTATCAACCCTTCATTTACATTCCAAAGATACACACACATGCAACAAAGACATTGTGTTACATGTAGGATTAAAGAGGAGGCTCAACTATCAGCACTTTCAACTTTAGTCACTTGACATTCTCAAATACTTTTCAACCAGAAAATACATGTTAGTTCTATAATTGTTTACTCCTTTTCCTTTCAAATTCTACATTACAACTGCACACACAATTGTTCCTACAATGAGTATCCAATCTCTTCCTCACTTTCAACATTCACTTTGTAGGCCTGTCTCTTTCTATGCATAGCTCTAGAAATTGACTATTTCATCAATTCCCCCACTACAAAAGGTTTGCTACAAACTTGTTGCTTTCTTTTCTAAATTTCCAAATCTATGGGAGGAGTTTAATTTGACTTGCATATTCATCATGGCTATCTTGTTCCATATTCCTAGAAAAATAGGGGTTTGAACACACAACTCAAACAAAATCCAACTGACCTACCAACATCATATGTCTGGAAACTACACAAAATAAAAGTTCCACCATCTTATACTGAAGCTATTGTTTGTACTGAACCTCTCCACTGCAAATTTTTTTCACAACGGTAAAACCTTCTCCTTCTCTTTTAATTCAGTTTGTCTATTCCTCTCAACAGATAATTGCATGGGTAAGTACCAAGATGGTTCCCCAAAGGGGCAAGTGGCCACTTCTTCTTTTTTCTCTGAAATTAAGCGCGACTGGGCGTGAAATTGAGGATAGATTGCATAAAATTTTGAGATGGGTTAAAAACAAGGATCAAAAGTGCTCCGAGTCTACTACAAACTACTAATTTATTTTGAAAATTGTTGAGATTAGGGTTCAAAGAGGATGTACATAAATTGGTGTTGTTTTTGAGAAAAAAACATAACATAGCAACTCTTGTATGACTTGAGCACGGTGAACTTTTTTTTAGTATTTTAAAAATCACTATAGTCAAAAGTTAGCTAATAACATCTAGTTAATGCATAATTTTTCTGATAATTTTTTAATGAATATTGATTTTTTACTAATTTTCTAAGTTGGAACTTCCTAAAAAGCTGAATTTTGGTAGTGCTCCCCCTACAAATTTTGGAAAGTAATAGATTTTTCTTTTAAAAAAAAAAATTGGCAAGATGAGTCTAGTTCCTAAAAATTTAATTTATTTGAAATTTTTGATGAACGGTTAATTTATAACAAAAAAACGCTAAACCTTTGCTTTTTGGCAAAAAATAGACATACAAACAAGAAATTATGGATGAAAGGCTTAACATTGTCAAAAATTGAAAAAAATTACATCATTGGATAGCTAAGAGAGAACCTAACATTACCCATGTTTTCGATTTTGTCAATATTTAACTAGATACAATCTTGATGGTGAGCCTGAACGATTATGTGAAAAAATTGTAGAATTTGCAAAAACCGTCTTTAGCTTGTATTGGGAATACCTTCAAACCTTTGGTTAGTATACCAGGCAAATAATTTCACTTTTTCTCTTATTTTTAATCTGAAATAATACATGCAACGTTATAAAAATGGCGCATTTTAATTTTTTATAGGTGTGAAGGTGGTACCCAACCCATGCACCCACCGCATCTTCCATTCAATTTTAAAGCACTCCTAAAGTAATTTATAGATAATTGTAGGTTCCTAAAGTAATTTCGCTTCATAGTTTGAGTTTATTTTAACTTTTCCAAATAAGATTTTTTTTGGGCTAGACTACCTTGTTCTGGTAAATTGTAGGTTTAATATTGCATTTAAAATACCAGCGTTTGTTTTCTTCTTTTAATAATAAATTCCTTGACTTCACTTTTTATACTCCATTACAATTACGAATGCAACCTTTACCTGTTACAAATATCATCGTGCTGATGCCAAAATATTAATGTCATTTATTTTCTAAGCATTTAATATTTTTCCATGTTCCCAAGATTAACTATAAATTATAATGCCTTTATTTTTTGCCCCATCATTATTTTCAAGACATAAATAAAGAGGGTTACTGTTAAATGTAATTATTTCAGAAATATGAAGTAGGCTTTTTACTAAGCTTGGATTCAGAACCTTTGTTTCTATCTTTTAATTTGATTTCTTTCTCGTTAATCATAATATATCTCTAGTCTGGTAGGATCCAATTTTGGATGGAATGGGAGGACAACATGCATATCATCCCCCATTTATATGGCGAGAGGAAGGACACGAAATAAGGGACAACTTGGTACATTTTGTTTATATGTCTTCATTTTGTAATTTGATTTCATAAAACTCCATATGAGTTGGACATAAAATATATTGTAGACTTTATATTGAAGATAATTGTATAGCATTGGTTTGCTTGAAGTGGCTCTTGTAGAACTCTTTCTTGTGCTTCATTCCACAGAAAAACTATTATCACGTTGTCATTTCTCACCTATAATTTTAGGGTCTCTTTTAAAAGTACATAAAATTTTTCAAGCAAACTTGCCCATTTTCTCCTTGCCTCTTGACACAACACATTTGTCTGATCTTGTGTAACTCATATGATTTGATGAAATTTATTAGAATTGTACTTCAGGATAACTTTTATTGTGTTTTATTTCGTATGCAATTCTCTTCTTATCACAGTAAATAGGCACATTGGTTTTATATTAGGTTTAATTTATTGGCTATTTCAATATATAATACTATTGTAATAATTTATGTTTGATTTATATTTTTAATTATTTCATATTCTTGAGGCTATTTTTTTTTTATAGTTTAAATACAATATTGTTACTATTTAATGTATAGTAGTTATGCGTGAAAGTAACAAATGCAATAGTTGCTAGAGCTATTTTCACAGTGAAGCAGTCTGAGATCATAACATCTTAAGGCTATTTTTATAACACTTTTCCTGACAACATAATTTACTATTTGCAGTTGCAGCTAAAGTTGTAAATGCAATGGTTGCCAGAGCTATTTCATCATAGTGAACAATAGAGATTGGAACATCTTCATATGTTAAACTTAATACATTCTTCTTTAGAGAGCTTATGCATTATACAATAAATATTTCCTCTTAGTTTTCAGCCACTGTACTGGTGCTTGTACTTTTAAGACCAAATGTCAAAATGCAAGGGATTGACATGACAAAAAGCAAATATTATTTTATTGGATATGTGTCTTGAAATTTAGCAAATGCAATGGTTGCAAGAGTTGTTTTCAAAGACTGAACAATACAGATTGGTTCATCTTCATATGTTAATACATTCTTCTTTACAAAGCTTATTGAATTCTATAGTAAATATTTCCTCACAATTTTCAATGATTATACGTGTTCTTGTACTTTCCAAAATTACCTAATGGTAAATTTATTAACTGACTTGTAATTCCATATATTACTTTTTTAATAAAATTGAAATTACAATAACACATAAATGCATAACTTCACTTATTTTTAAAAAATGACACTTCACATTTCAAAAATTCTATCTTACAAATAAAATACCAAAAAATAAAATATTGATCTCCACCAAATGTTCAGCGTACCCATTGCACACGAAGGTGGAATGCTAGTTTTACTACTTTCAATAAAAAATAACTTGTGACGTTAGGGTTTGGTAAACGTTAACATCGAGTCGGTCAACAACAGAAACAGGGCTTCTCTGAATATCTTGCCCATGTAATTGATTGATAAAGAAAATGTATCAAATACAAACAGAAATTAGGGTTTTATCCCCATAACTCTCCTCCCTTAACGACGGGAAACATCAATAGAACATGTAAAAAGACGGAATGTCAGATGGATCCCTATCCCACTGTCCCATCTTGTCTTCCGCCTACGTAAGCATGACGTAATACCGCGAGATTGTTTTTGTGGTGAGCCTTCTGAACGGGTGATTGGGGGCCACGATCCCAAACCTCATCTATCCGTTATGATAATATTTGAAATTGCAATAAATTTATTATTAATTCTATTTTATATGTATAAAAGAAATAAGTAATTATGTTTAGAAGTGATTGAATTGGTTTACAGAGAATTTATTATAGTTTATAAAGATACTCCACAATCCTCTAATACTAAGTCAAATGAGATAAACTAATAGGCCTCACATAATCCTTAAATGAAACTCAATTATTTAGATATTAATAAATAACTCAATCCTGAAAAAGATCAATTATTCCTACGCAAAGAATATCAGATACCAAACCATTACAAAAATTGGATCTGTGCCACTGGAAATGGATGAGCTCTCCCTTGATGTGCTCCTTCCCTGTGTTAGCCTAGTTATCAGCGTCTTTTTCTTATTTCAGCTTTTCATTCGTGGTCGAAAAAAGAGTAAATCTGAGATCCCCACTCTCCTTCCTTTCTTTGGCATACTTTTTCCATTGATAAAAAACCGTTACAGGTTGCACGATTGGATTTCAGATTTACTCTCAGCTTCTCCTTCTAATACATTCAAATGCAGTCGTCCAGGAGGAATAAGAGGGCATTTCACAGCCAATCCTGCAAATGTGGAACATGTGCTCAAAACCAATTTCGAAAATTACAGGAAAGGGGAACGCTTCAACTTTATTCTTCACGACTTTTTGGGCAGAGGAATTTTCAATGCCGACGGCGAGCTGTGGAAGATGCAGAGGAAAGTTGCCAGCTACGAATTCAACACTAAGTCCCTCAGAAATTTCGTAGTGGAGACGGTGCAATCAGAAATTGTGGAGCGCCTCATACCCGTCCTCTCCAAGGCCTGCAATGAGGGAGTCTCCATAGACTTGCAAGATGTTTTGCAGAGATTCACCTTCGATAATATTTGCAGAGTTGCCTTCGGAGTGGATCCTGCTTATCTGCATCCCTCTCTCCCGCAATTACCTCTTGCCAGAGTTTTTGGGGATGCCACGGAATTAAGTTTCGGGAGATTTCTGTACAGCGTGCCCTTTCTCTGGAGAATCAAGCGTGCCCTAAACCTTGGTTCAGAAAGCCGGCTGCGCGAGGCGATTGGTACGGTGGATGATTTTGCTATGAATATTATTCGTTCTAGAAGGAAAGAGATCGCCGAGAGCCAAATTGAGGGAAGCGATTCCCCAAGAAATGACCTTCTTTCCAGATTGATGGCGGCAGCTAATGAATTTGAAACAGATTCTGTTGAAGATGAGGAGAAACAGAGATCCGATGTTTTTTTAAGGGACATGATCGTGAATTTTATGCTGGCTGGAAGAGATACACCGTCGACTTCGCTGACGTGGTTCTTCTGGGTGCTTTCATCACATCCGCGAGTGGAGTCAGCCATCCGCCATGAAATTGTGCAGGTTTTATCAAATAGAAAAGTGGAAGCAGAAGCAGAAAGGACTGTGTTTACGTACGAGGAATTGAGGGACATGCAATACCTCCATGCTGCTGTGTGTGAATCTCTACGTTTGTACCCTCCTGTGCCTGTCGATTCCAAATCAGCAGTGAAAGATGACGTTTTACCTGACGGTAATTTTGTGGGCAAAGGGGAGAGTATTGACTACAGCATTTACGCCATGGGCAGGATGGAAAGTATCTGGGGAGCGGATTGCCTTGAGTTTAAGCCAGAGAGATGGTTCGTGGATGGAAAATTTGTGGGAGAAAATCCTTACAAGTTCACTGCTTTCCACGCCGGACCTCGCATATGTCTGGGAAAGGAGATGGCCTTCATTCAAATGAAGTCCACGGTAGCTTCCATAATTCATAATTATAGGGTGGGGGTCGATAAGAGGTTTGTTCCCAGATATACCCTGGACTTCAATATGCGTATGAAGGGAGGAATGCTGGTTACTGTGAGGAAAACGTAATTTCCACATCTGAAAGTAGTCTATGTTTCTTTAATATTTTAACTCTCTTTTTTTTGACTTTGTAATACGTACGATGTTTTGATGGATATAAATATAATATAGTTTTTCTTTCTTAAGGACTGCACGTTTAATGGGTATTTAGGCAATTTAGGATACTAAATGCTAGTCGTTGTCGAGTTGGATTAAATATCGAGGAAAATGAATGAAAGTAGTAGTGTATTTTTCTAATATAAATAAAATTAATTTAGTTTCTTTTTACCTCTATGTTTCTTCATTGTATGGGCTGTGTTTGTGGAATTGTAACTTTGCATGTTGTAGAAGAGAAATTTGAGGTATATGAGGAAAGTACAAAGTGGAGATTTTGTACTGTCAAAAGTGGGTGCTTTATATTTAGATGGGGGTTGATTTTTTTTAGTTTAATTTGATGATGGTTTTGTTACATTTTCTTGAATATTTATCAAGATTATTATTGTCTTGAATATTTTTTATTATATGACAGAAGGGATGATGTTGAATATATTAATTAATGTTTTTCCTCACTGAATTTAGTAAAATAGATTGGAAGTAATGACTTCAAACTATTAAAACAAGCGAAGGATGGATCTATTATGATGCACAAAGATATATGTGCATATATATTTTTTCAAAGAAATACTATCAAATATTATAAAAATTCTTCGACATTTTGTTTTCTACCTAAACCCAAAAAAAGAAGAGTTGTTAACCTTCTTTAAAAAACAACACATGTAGTTAAAATATTAAAAAATTTCTCTAAGTTTTTAACACTTTTCCCCCTTTATTCTTTTTTTTTTCAAGAACCACATGGTAGTTTTTGACAAGTGCTTGACTACTTGTATAAATCTATAGAGAGAAGGGCAAATAATTGCTTTTATACTATATATTAATATGTTTCTTCATATTATTGAAGTTTACGAGTTTGAAGTAGTTTTTCTTGTCACTAAATTGATGTGTCATTTTTTGTTGAAATTAAAAGTTTGATGTGGCTTTTTTCCATTATTGTAAGTCACCAATTTCAAAAAGTTCTTGTTTGCTTGATTCATGAGAAGACCAACATCAAGACAAAATAATACAAAAATCTCATTGGGTGTGTTGGTGTGGGTTTTATTTTTAAGCCTTCATGTTGGTGTGTTTGCGGATTTTGTTTTATTCTAGCCATGACCTCACTTGAAATCTCTAATATTGTGGCTAATATAAAACAAGTTGGTTCTAATTATGCAAATTGAAAATGTGAGATCTAATTAATTCTGCAAACGAAGGATTGATGAGAATTAGCAAAAAATGACAAATTTATAAATGCAAGTAAACAAAAAAAAGAGATAAAATAGATTTGAATGTCCAAGAATTAGACCACATCTTCACAATCTTGAAACAAAAAAGAAAATATGAAAAACTTTCCAAACAATGTATGAAAAAAACCAGTAAATAAAAATCATGGATATTAAAAGTCCATGACTCATTTGAAAATGAATGAAGGAGAGAGCATTTATGATCAAATTGTAAAGTTGAAGAACATGAGAAATAAACTTACAATGATGAAGGTGGAATACAAAAATTCATAAATTGTAGAATTTTTTTATTGAAAGTCTTTCAAATGAATATATAATTTCATATGCACATTAAAGCTAATTGGAAAATTCCACAACATAAACTAAAAGAAGTATTTGGTGCCTTTTTAATGAAAAGGATATGATTAACATGTTAAAGTTTGATTCCAACAAGAGTTCATAAGAATTTATGACTAGAAAAAATATAAGAATTATAGTAAAGGAAAATCTTACCAGAATCAAGGACAACAAAATCAAGGGAATTCACAATGAACTATTAAAATAAATGAAATTAAAAAAGATATTTTTTTACAAAAGGTAAAATGAATGGAGGAACCATAGATCAATTTTAAAAGGGAAAAATTCATCACATGTTTCAATTGTGAAGAACATAGGCGCAAGAGTGATCAATGGCCTAAGGAATCATATATAGGAGTGCAAATAAAATCTTATTAAATGAGACGATCAAATTTTATTCAAGAAGGATATCATAATAAAAATATATTGATAGCCTCCTTGACTATTTGAGAAAACTTAAATAGATTATGGTACATTGATTTAGGAGCTAGCTAACATATGACCTACGTTATGAACTTCCTTGGTTACTTGGAAGAAGTGAAAGGTGCAAGGATGTTTCTTGTTGATGATAGTTCACATGAAATTGAAGGAATATGTTCAATTCTAACAAAAGGAAACAATGCTAATAACTTGGAATTAATAGATGTGAATCTTATACCTAAGTTAACATTTTTCTCTCACTTAGTCAAATAATTGAACATGATTATAAGGTAGAGTTATACTGATATTAATGTTTAATAAAAATTGATGATGGATTCAAAATTATGGCTATAGGATTTGAGAGATGACATCTAAACTTTTTAGCATTATAAATAATTTTTTTTTACTTAATTTGCATGTTAAGGAAGTCTCTCTATGACTTGAAGTAAGTTCCAAGAGCTTGGTATACTAAAATTGATGAGTATTTTAAGACTTAAGGCTTCCACAATAGCCATCATGATCCAAAATTGTATGTGAAGAAATTTGATGAAGGTGGAATATTATTTAAGTGAAATACTATCTTTAAAACTACGTTCTAAGGGAGTTGAATGTGAAAAACAGAATCATTTGATTAAAGGAGATTATAAACTACAATTTTATGAAAAGAGGTTTAGAAAGAAATGACATTGATTAATATACCTTTTTATTTAGGGAGTTAAAGTGAATAATCCTTAGAAAAAGTAGAAAATAATATATTTAACAAATAGCTATTTATATAAAAATTATTTTGAATGGGTATTTTAGTTACACCCACTTGTAAGAAAACTATTTAAATTAAGTGAGAGGCTTGTGTTACACCCCAAATTGTGTAATTACTATTTACTATTACTATGTAGGGTAAAATGTGAATGTAATGTGAATTCAATGGATGAATAAATGGTATGTGCAATTTGTTATCACTACTTTATGAATGAATGCCATCTCATTTTATATTATATGAAGGAATGCATTTATGTGATGGATGGTTATTGAATTAATATTCTAACTATGGAGATGTATTATGTGTAATGCATGTTTTGTGAACAACTGACTACCATATGCTTGTGATAGTTGGATGCAGGTATATGTTCATTCCTCCAGGCAGAGGGGAGGTATCACTCAAGAGAGGGTCTTGGTCAGGTAACCAATAACGTAACCTATTTGATCTTACACACACCATAGTAGAATAATTGAGTCAGGTTATCATATGGAAGGTAGGTAAGTCATCCTTAGTGTAATGTGTCTACATTAGTAAGGGTCTTGATTACTACTGAATGCATGCTTGGATGATGTTTATTTGTTTGAGCTTGTGAGTCCTCCTTATCTTGTTGTGCTTGTTTGTGTGGTTGATTGTGTATTAGGATATATGCATATATGTTTATAAACGAGTGATATGATGCCATAGTCACATAGGTCATGGTCATTTAGATATTGAATGGATCATTTTATTGTCGTGTTGATAGATAATATATGTTTATATATAAAAATACACACATAAGCGTAAATGCTTAATAGATGGGTGTGTATACATATATATATGATATATTATTACTATGTGAATTCTAGCTTGTTTTGTATTCTTTTGCATATCGAATGAATCATTGGACTATCATGTTTACATTGAATATAAATATGTTTGTACACACACACACACATATACATACGTAAGCATTTAAATGCTTATACAAGAAATGTATATATATATATATACATGCATATTGTTCAATGAGAATGATAATTTGGATGAATGCATTCTAGATATAGAATGATATGTGTATACTATCTATGTCCAAGTGAATGTTTATCATGCATTTGATTATCGAATGAGGCTTTGTCTAAGTTATTATATATATATATGTATATGTAATATAATATATGGATATATATATATGTTACACATATATGTTTAAATGTTAATTGCTTTAAGATCGATTATTTTTAGTAATGTATTGCAACCAATTTTAAATACTATATATATGGTTTTAAAGTCGATTACCATAGATGACTTGGAGGCCTATATTTTAATAGCCATGACTGTATTCTTTGAGCTGTTTTTAGTGCTCTTGTTGTCATCAATAAAAAGAGTTTTGTAAATATGCAAAACACAAACAATTAAGTCGATGATCAAATAAAAAAGGTTGACGCCTATTTATGAGAAAATATTGACTTAGCAAACAGAATTATCAAGATATTTGGTAAAGATCAAACAACTGTAAAAGCATTTCAAAGACTATGTCAAGCCAATTAAATGAAGAGATCGAATCATTCTTTGACTTGGTCGATACAAGCTTAGATGTCATTCACTTTTTTTTGACTAAATCTTTCTTGAAGGAATTCACACCATCTTTGAAAAGATAACTATGATATTAGCACCACCTTTGAATCCTCTTAACTGTAGATGTATTTTTGGAGATACAAATTGAATTCTATGCTCATATGTAGATTTGAATTGGTCTCTGTAAATTTTGTCAAACTTAAGAGTTGATCTATAGTTGCTTAAGCTGGGTAAGAGCTTACAAATTTGCCACCTTTTGGAAAAGTTAAATGTGTTGCTATGCATGCATTTTTCTGTCAAGAATCATGCCTAATCTATAGGCCATTTGAGCATCCAATTGTTGTATAAATAGAGGAATACATTCATCTATTTGGGATGCCTTCTTTACACATGTTTACACACTCTTCTATGCAATATTTCTGAGCAAGTTCTGCATTTTAATTATACTTTTCCTAGAATATTCTGCCAAGTATAGTGAGGAGAATCCTTAACTATTAGAGTGAATTTGTTATCTTTTGAGAAGTAGCATTTTCCAACTTGAGAGTTAAGGGTTGTGAGACTTTGTTGGAGGATCAATTTCAAGATAGTTTTTGTTCAAGAAGTGTTGTGTTCGTAGTCAGTCAATTGGAAAGCTTAAACACAGGCATGTGGATATTTTACTTTTGTTTATTCTATTTTTGAATAAGCTATGTCTTGATTGATTAAACTAGTCTTGCTGTCATTTTAACTTAGAGGAACATATTGTTTGCCTTGAAAGAAAAGTGGAAACTATTTACTTTGTTGTGAATTGTTTGAAAGTACTCCATGATAGGAGAGACTGTTTAACATAGGTATTTAATTATACTAGATATGTTGAAGATATAGGTATTTAATTATACTAGATGCATCAAAGATAATGCTTGACATAGGTATTTAATTATACTAGATATGTTAGGAGAGATTGTTTGTCATAAGTATTGTTAATATACTTGATATGGTTTAAACAAGGGTAAGAGAGATTGTTTGTCATAAGTATTGTTATTATACTAGATATGATCAAACATAGACAAGCTTAAGGAACACTCATGGCTATATATTTAATTATGCTAGATGGCTAGTTGGTTACTCATGGTGTTGTTATCCAGTGAAGTGAGGGAACTAGTACTTTTCTTTATGAGTTGTGTTCCCTTAGGTTGTTTAAGAGATATGTTATCCTAGGGAGTAGCTTTCCTATGGGGAGGGATTTCCTAAGCATAGATATAATGGCCTTAAGTCAAAATGAGCTTTCCATAGTGTAGGTGAATGGTATACCTTCACTCAAAGTACTGAGTGAGAACACTTTGGCAAAAGTAGTGTGAATGTCTGAAGACTCCACTGAAGAAGTGTGAATGTCGAGACTCCACTGTCAGTTCACTATGTCCATTTAAATTGCATGAAGGCTACCTAGCGTAGGTTATAAATCCTAGTCATGTAGGGCACAACACTAAGCTTAGAGTGGTATGTCATATGTGGTTACCCAACCAATGTTGTAGTGATTCCCTTCGCTTATGCCTTGCGTTTCGCTATTATGCTGTCACGTTACTATGATGCTTGTTTGATATTTTGATCTCTCGGTTTGAGCGATACGTTGGATTTATTTTGTGACATGATGATACATTATATTGCAATATTTGATTCCTCATATGTTTTCAGATAATGTAGATGATTACTTTCGCATGATTATTGCTATGTACATAAGCTTATGATGCTTGGACCAATCAGCACTATATTTCATCGGGCTTGATGTGATCGCAACAGGTGGAGAATCACATCACCCACTCTGCCTTTGGTATTATCCTGATTTTCTCTCGCAAGTAGACCTGCAGCTCTATTTAATGCTTTATATATATTTGTATGCATGTTATTGCTTGGTTGCAGGAATTGCAGGTACATGACACCGACTCCACCTGGGTACTCAGGTCTGAGCGTGTCAAGACTCAATGGAAATGTTGATCGGGAGATAGTAGTCTGGTTCACCCTAGTTTAATCTATAATCCTGGTCTTAGTACATTTTCTGTTTTAGTTCAGAGTCATAGGATTGTTTTGTATTTCTCTATTTGAATAAATTGCTTGAAAGGAAAATTTGGTTAATTTTTAATGATAGTTTATTGTGTTTTAAATTATTGTTATTTAAATTAATGTTTAAATGTGGAAGAGATTAGTGCTTTATATTTAATTAATTAATTAGCTTATTTGGTTAAATGGTTTGATCTTAAAAGATTAAATTTATTTAATTAAATTAAATTGTATTAAAGATTACGCGTGTAAATAGATTTGATATTTAAATTAAATATTTTGTTAAAAAAAATGTATTTTGGTTATTAAATAAATTATTGTATGTGGAAATTGTAAATTTAAATTAAATAAAAAAAATGCATGTAAATTAAAATTTGAGTTTTAAAAATTTAAATTAAATAAATTAAATTGCATGCAAATTGTAAATTGGAAGATTGCCGAGAAGTGGTGGGAAGATATTTTGCAACCACTTCACGACATGTGTGTAAGTGCAATAATGGTTCATTGTTGAGGAAAATTTGTTTACGGAGTTTATTGTGGATCTGAGATTGCACAGAGGTTATTAAAAATTCCTCATGAGAAAATTATCGAGCTTTTGCAAAACTTCTCTGTGTGTGCTATTTTGAAATACTGTATATTTGTGGAAAATCTTTTGTTTACATTTTGGATTGGGATTTGTTGTACGGGAAGAGATTAGAAGCTTCAGGCAACAGAGGCAACAGAGATTCTCTTCACCAGTTAGCAAAGGAAATCAAGTAATCCTCTTGTAAAATTTATTTTATTTGTTTTGGAAAGGAAAGCTTCTGTAGATATTTTGTTGTGTGAATTTTGATGGCTTCAGAAAGCATCTGTAGAAAACTCTCTGTTGAAAGTATTTTATTTTGTGAAGGGAATTTAATGGTTTTAGGAAATTGACATCCTCTGGAAAAAAAAATTGGATAGGAATTAAAATACTGTGCGTGTATTCTGTGAAACCCTAAAGAAGTTTGTAAAATTTCCCCAATTTCCCCACTGCAAAACTATGAGAAAATTTATTTTATTTCTTCAATTAAATCCTTGTATGAATTTAATGTTCATATATAAATTCGATTGTGATAGTATTTTATTTAAATTTTGCTGTATCGCCGTACTGTACAGGCGAATTATTTTAATATTGATTTAATTTTTAGAAAATTAAATTCACCGTGTTCATTTCCGTTTGTACGGAAATTTTGAATTGGTTTAAAAAAAATTTTAAATTATATTGGGGAGGTCTGAAACCCTCCCCACATATTGTTGTGTTGGGCGCAGCCTGGCAAGGTTGCATCCTCCCTAATGGGAGGCTGCGGCTGTGGCCGCTAGCCTTGCCTGAGTATACCATTCCTTAAACAAACAAAAAATACAATGCGAATTTTACTTTATGGTTCGATTTATGAAATTCAGGCTTAATAATATGAATCTTTTTATGTATCGATTATTTAAAATCGATTTTAATTTAATTCGAAATTTAGTAAAAATATATATATATATTTAATATTTAATATTTATATATATATATATATATATGTTAAATTGAAATATATTTATATATATATTAAATATTTCTTTAATATTAAAAAAAAATTCTTTTGTGATTAAAATATGAAATTAACTAAAGTAATTGATTGTAAAAAAAGAGATTTAGTTTTCGTTTCTATGTGAAATTGAGGAGGTTATAAATAGAAAATTTGATGGAAATTGTTTGGTGAAGTTGTGAAAGTAAAAGTTAGAATTAAATCATGTTAATTTCTTTATGTATATAATTTCTTGTTAATTCATTGAATGATTGGATTTAATAAATTCGAATGTGGATGTTTAATTTTCTGATTTGTTTCAGTTGTGTATTTAATTGGGTAAATTAGGAAAGTTCGTAGTTTTCTATTTCAAAGTCTTCCAGACCAATTGTAAAAGTGGGAATTGGGAATGTTAAGTTGAGTTCTTGTGTAAACTAAGGATGTGTACATGGATTTATATGGTGGATTGACACCTGTTTATGAACAATAATATGATGTTTATTATAACATGTTGGGTCTTTTAAAATGATTTTGTTAAATGTACACCTTGTAAACCTTAGTCGGAGAACATAGATACCTATGTTATGTTTAGGGGAGTGGCTATTTGTAAGGGCCGACACACAAAGTGGTGTCAGGGTAACTTACGAATAGTTAGTAACTCAGTGAAAATTAAAGAACATAGTAGTTAGAATTAAAACTCTTAACAAGATTTTAATGCCTCACTTATGACTCTTGAGCTACTTCAGTCTTGAGTATAAGATGAGAAGGTCTGGACGTGGTAAATCAATGTCTCTGCTTCTTCAGACATCTCGACCTTACGTCAGTATGCAATAGGGGCCGAAGTTTCAAGAGGTTACCACAGTGGTAAACCTAAGGTTGAAATGAACCTGTAGTTGTCACCGGTAACCTTGGCTATCAGGATGACATTAGTCTAAAGCAATGCCAACTTGTGTATGTAGCATATTCAACTGCCAAAACCGTAGCTAAATGTTCAAATTAATTTGTTATGTACTTATGTCTAGGGTTAGTAGATTGGGTCTAGGTAACCTTATTACTATCTCCTAGCATGGGGGTGGACCTACGGGTACCACATGGTTGGGTGGAACGTGCACCTTACTCCGTTGGGTCCCCAGTATTATCATAGCATCGAGAGCTTCATGGATGGAGAGCTCGCATATAGAACTTATGAATACTTCTTCATTGTAATTTTATAAATTTGTATTGTAAAACATCCCTCAAATGTTGTGAGGTGAACACTTGTAATTGTAATCATTATTGAACTACCTCATCAGATGGATGAGTATTGTATATATTATCAAATGCAATGTATGAGACAAATTTGTACTTTATGTTATCTTGAATGAAATTCAATGTTATGCAATGTTTATCTTTATGTTATTAATTAATATGTGCAATGCGAAATACTAAAGTCGTCTATGGAAACTCAAAGTAGTGTAACGTCGCATAGCTTAATGAATGTATGCAACTAATTAACTTATTAATTATACTTAAAAAAAAAAATTACTACACTTTTATACATCATTGAAACATTCTTAGGTTATTAAGATGAGGCATTACAAATGCCTTGTCATGTGGAAGGGCCATCTATCATTGATAGATGTGTGGGGGACCGCATATGAGTTAGTGGTTGGCAAAAAAGTGCTTGAGTGATGCTTCTCCTCCTTAGTAGGTGAAAAAAGACCAAGGTTTTGAAAGGCGGATTCTTGGACCATCTATATCTTATGTTGTGAAGCTCGAAGGAGCTATGTATGTAGTTGTACATTCTTGGAATATTTTAATTAATGAAATTATTATATTGGAGTGAAATCCTCATTGTATATTGTTGACATCTTTGTTCAATATGATATCTATACTTTGAGAAGAATTGTAATTTACTTTGGAATGTAATGACAAAATGGAATTTGTGTTATTTCAATTATGCATGTAATTTACATTATTGGAAGAAAAAAAATTATCGCTATGTCATGGCATCATTTTTTTTCACTTAAGGTGAGAAAATTAGAAATTTTACTATGAAGAACACTAGGGTTGTTACATGTGGTATTAGAGTAGCTAGGTTCAACACTAGAACCTATGAGCTCATTACATAAATGTTACGTAAACCTTATCCGAAGATAATGGGTGAAATGTTCTTATGCCAGGATGGCAAGAGAAAAGAACATGGAGAAATGAAAAGGAAGATGAGATTCCTAGAAACTTGTTTAAGTTTGGGACTAGTTAAGAGTCGTCCCTGGAGTGAAAACCCCTAAACCAATAACTTTTTATTATATCCCCTTGGATTGAAAAATATTATGCAATTGGGTTATGTAGGAAGGTTAGGAAGAATAACCAATATATACCTTCATACTATGAAATTGATATAAAACTTCGAGGGATAGAGAAGATTGAGAGAATATCCCTTATTGAAAGCAACCTATAGCTTCAAAGAGTCAAGGATTCTTGGATTTAGGAAGAATAATATGAGTTCATGAGTATGCATTGTTGGCATAAGGATCAAAGTAGAAACTCAATGAAGGAGGTATTTAAGAGTTTGGAGAACTCTTGACTTGAATACAATTTCTATGCAAGTTAGGAACTTGTAAGAAATAAGATAGTACCTTAGGAATAAGGGAAAAGACTAGAATGGTCATAAAAGAAGTAATCAACAAAGTGGATATGTTTCCACCAACCAAAATTGAAGACAACAATTTGGAGTTTTGATGAGAAAAAAAGAAACCAAGTAAATCTAGAGTGTTTAAGGTCACAATGTACCAAGAGTTGGGAAAAAGTCACTTGGAAAGGTGAGTGTGTGGAAGAAGTATGAAAAGGTAAATCATATTGATCTGAAAAAGGTTTGGGTAGTACATAAATGGGTTGGTGTGTTGGAAAATGTTCCTCAACTTGCTGGCTTGAACCTCTCTTAAAGACTTGGTGATTTTCCCTTTGTTGGCCTTCATTGTCGGACTATTGCCAAAATCTAGAAACTTGAAACCTAAGTCGTGGGGTTCTGAAAGATCATAACTTGGCGACATTGAGCTTCCCTTTGTTATCGTCATGTCGCGGGTTTTGGAAAATTACTAACCTCTGATGGAGGTTGTGAAGTTTGGGTTTCTCTTGACTTGGTGAGATTGTTATCGACATGTTGCAGGTTTTAGGAATTTCCTAACCTCTGATAGAAGGTTCTAAAGTTACAGTTTCTCCCGACTTGGCGACATAGAGATTGGCATGTTGCAGGTTTTGAGAAATTCATAACCTCCAATATTGAGGTTGTGAAGTTTGGTTTTTCAGCGACATAGGGACATAATCAATGGATGTTGGGATTGGTTTGCATGGAAGGTGATGTCAGTTGTACGATGGTGACATGGATGTCGTGTGGATGGTGGGGACCACATGGGTTGAGCTGATAAATTGTAAAGAGGATATGGTGATGGTTGATTTGGTGAACCTGAATGGTACAATGGTTGACTCAGTACAACTTGTGGAGAGTACCTAGGTGGGACCCAAATGCTGCAAGATTGGAAAGCGATGGTTGGTTGTTGACTGTTGTTGGTTGGTTGACGATTGATTTGGAAATTAAATAGATGTCGAAGTTGATATAGTTGAAATGTTTGGTTTTCTAAAACTGAAGCAACCATGACTGGTTGACAATAATATATATTGAATCACTTTGTATAGTGAGGTGCTCGAATAAATTGGTTAATGTTATGCATTATATGCTTACGAGAATTGTATCAGTGAGCAAGAACAAAATCTGTATTGAGGATCTGTGTATGAGGTCGATCTACGAAATGTATGATGTTGTGAATTAACAACTAAGAGTGAAGTTTGGAACTATGTATGTAAACTGAATTACTGTAATACAAAGTGGCTTTACTTGGTGTGTGGGTTTTTCTCCCTTAAGGGTTTTCCCATGTAAATCTAGTGTTCAATTTTGTGTGTGATTTTATCTATTTGTTCCTATGTATGTGTTTCTTAAATGAACTATGATTGAAATTGAAAATTAAAAGTATCTTCTACATTATTTCTCC
>VDFB02103256.1:0-18937 GCA_007258455.2 Sequoia sempervirens | reverse complement strand
AAATGTTGGCAATCATCTACGCTCTCAATAAATTCATGCATTATATCACCGGTTATCAGATATTTGTCCACACTGATCATGCAGCAATCTGGTATCTCATGAACAAGGGCTCAATATCTAGGAGACTGGCAAGATGGTTGTTGTTGATGCAGGAATTTGATATTACAATTATGGACAAGCCAGGTAGATCCAATGTGGTTGCTGATTTCCTTTCTAGAATTCAAAGGATGATGACTCCCCGCACTTATTGAAGACTCTTTCTTTTCCCCGATGAGCACCTATTTGTAATCAAGATCTACCCATGGTATGCTGATATAGCAAATTATCTGGCAATAGGAAGAACTCCTCAATTCTCCCTTAAGGAAAAGAGATTATTGATAGAGAAAAGCTTTAACTTTTCTTGGATTACAGATTGCATGTTTTACACAGGGCTAGATCAGGTTATGAGGAGATGTGTACCAGAGGAGGACATTCATGATATACTGCATACAAGCCATGATGAGCCGTGTGGTGGACATTTTTTTGCCAAAAGGATAGCGATGAAAATTTTAAATACTGGTTACTATTGGCCAACTTTGCATAGAGATGCAACAAAATATACCAGGAGATGTGATAGATGCCAAAGGATGGGAAGACCAACCCGATCTGATGAGATGCCTCTATTCCCACAAGTTCTAGTTGCACCCTTTGACAAGTAGGGACTGGATTTTGTAGGACCAATTGATCCACCTTCCAATGGTAAGTCCTACATCCTTGTATGCACAGATTATGTCACAAAATGGGTAGAGGCTAAGCCTATGAAACATGCTAGGGACAATAAAGGGTTGAATTCTATGAAGAAATATTACTTAGGTTTAGTCCCTAGGAAGAAAGTGGCTGCATCACAGAGCACACTTACTCTCTACACTTATCATAGCTCTAGTCAATGAATATAATATACAACACAGAAATCAACTCCTTATCACCCCTAGGCCAATGGCCGTCAGGTCACCAATAGGAACATAGAGGCCATTTTGACTAAAACTGTAGATTTGCATAGGAAGGACTGGGTCACAAGGTTACCAGAAGCTATATGGGCCTACCCTACTACCTGGAAGATGACTACATGATATACACCTTTTGAAATGGTGTATGGTAAAACAGCTGTGATGCCAATAGAGTTTGAACATAAGACTTTAAGAACAACACTGGAGATAGACATGGATTTAACAAATGCACAAAAGGACAGAATCATGCAGCTCAATGCTCTAGATGAGCTCTGAAAGAATGCCCTGTAGCACATTGAGATAATACAAAATCAGAGAATAAAGTGGCATGATAAATACATTAAGGAAAATAAATTCAAAGTAGGAGATTGGGCTCTGCTTTATGACTCACGATATAAGGACAGTCCAGGAAAATTACAAACCAGATGGTTGGGCCCGTATGAAATTGAGAATGTATTTGCTAATGGTTCAATGCAACTTGTTACAATTGATCCTATTAGATTCAAGCTGTGAGTTAATGGACACCGCCTCCGGTTGTACCCATAGACCGCCTCAAAAGAAGAATTCATGCTAGCCTATCTGTGATCCCGCCACTAATCCTCCCATGTACCGGCTAGCTTCAGCCTTTTCCTCGCAGCCTTCTACTATAATTTTGTAATGCATGCTCATAATAAAGATTTCCCTTTAAGGAAACCCCTTTTTTTTTTTTTTCACTTGTCGCCACATCTCATTTCTTTATCTCTCATCCATCCATTCCATTCATTCATCTTGTCTGCCCACATCACCCATCCACCCCATTCATCCACACCACCCCTAATTATGATTCCTCATTCCCAATCACATATCATGCCGGCCGTTAACTTTCAACACAGACAAGAATTTAATCAAAGGCACACAATATCTTTGATTATCGTGATTTTGATTTATTTCATTCTATTCATTTATTACTGTCTGTATCAGTCATTATTACCCGATCTCCACCTAATCCTTAGTACATGTGAGGACACATGTCATACTTTAAGTAGGGGGCGGGATAATCCACTTTTTTAAACTTGTCCTTTCGCCGTTGTCACAACTGCTCAAATAATCTTTCTTTATTATTTTTCTGGTACTTTCCAAATATAATCGCATGTCTCTTTCATTGCATGTTTTTCATTGTAAAATCAAAAACTGCTTGTTTAAAAAGTTCATTTTGGAAAAGAAGAGAAAAGTGACGGTGGAACAGAAAAGAACCAGAATAGAAAGGGAAATTTTTGGATTTTCATAAAAGAGTTGAGTTCAGCTAAGGCAAAACTGTGAACATGGGTGGTCAGCTGGTAAGACATGAGCCTATAGCTCATGAGTTATTAATGCAAAATCCTCAAACAGCCCAGGAATTCAACCTCTGTTGTTGGCTGAATTACTTTTTGAGTTTAAATGCTTTCAATGAGGAGGTTGCGGGTGAATTTTTGAGAACCCTTTCTGAAGGGGAAGCTATAGTCTGGGGTCTAATAGTTGTTGTAACTGAAGAAAGAATTACAGAGGTAATCGGGCTTCTAGCCATTGGAGAAAATTTTTCGATGCCGTCGCGAAGGGCATAATTTTCAATACCCACTGATGGACCTTTGGAGGTCTCAAAGCAGGGATGCAAGCGAATGTTGTTGCCTCCTCCATACCCAAAATATGCTACTTTCATAATCAGGTATTTAACTTGTGAAGGCCATTTCTCTTACCTGTATTCTTACCACTTCAAATTGCTAAGTCATATGAGGCATGGATTAGCTATTAATGTTTCAAACTTTTTGTTAAAATTTCTGGAACAATGTGCCCACAAAACCCAGCAGGGGAAAGATAATTCTATTGCTCACCATGGTCTCATAAAATTGTTGATTACACACTCTTTGAGAGATGTATCACCTCTTTCTTGGCAAGAATTTGTTGCCCAGAAGAGCCTGCAATGTGTAGGTCCCCTAGGGCACTTACCCCATAGCCTCAAAAAAAGAAAGAGGAAATAGCATCCACCAGTAGGAGAATAGGGCAAGCATCATTTTCTCCTGTAGCACCTAGTCCTATAGCTCTCACACCAGATCCCTCTGCTCAGGTGCAAACTAGCACTGCCAGTAGGAGAGAGAGAGGAAAAACAAAGGCCGGAGAGTCATCTAGGGAAAAACAAACCCTAGAATCTGACCCTCATTCTCAAAAAAGGAAATGTTCTTCTCCTGCAGCTTCTTCCCCTGCAACATTGTCTCCCACAGCAACACCTGTTGTCATCACCAGTTCACCATCATCCTCTGACAAGGAAGAACCTTCTAGGCAATTCAAAAAGAGGAAGGCTATGCGAGCACCTCCTATAGCTGCAACATTGCCAAGAAGAGTTTCCACTAGAACATAGTGTAAAATATCCCTTGCTTCACCTCATCTTGAGGTTATTATAATTTTAGAAGAATCTAGAGAGTCTGAATGTGATGTTTCTCAGAATGTGTCTGAAAGTGCTCCACATAGTTCATTTGTTATTCTTGAAGAAGAATAAGTTGAGACAAGGGAAGTTGACCATAATGAAAGGGGAGTACCAAGTTTTGATGACTTGGCTGTTGCGGCTATGTAGATTTCAGAGGAAGCATAGTCTTCTCCACTGCAGCAACAGGAATTTATCCTGCAGCAAGAGGAAGAATATATTGAACCATTGGAAGAGGTCAATGAAGCCTCAATTCCCACTGCAATTTGTCAAGCCATTGTTGTTTATAAGAAAACATTTTTAATTAAATTTTTGGAATATGTCAAAGCTACATGGAGACCGGTTACATTACAAACCCTGACTTTCTGCCACCTAGCCAAGACTGAAATGCAACAAAGTCTTTGGGAGGAGGAAAAGAAGAAACTGAAAAAGGAAATTAAAGAGCAGAAACTAGAAATTTAGGAGTTAAAAGAGAAAATGGATGAAATGCTGAAGGTAACTAGTCAGATTATGGAATGTAGACCACCACCTAGAGTTTATGCTCTGTACCTCAAAGAACAGTTCTTGTGGTTCCAACTGATGACAATTTCCAGAAATCAGGATCCTATTTTTCACACTGCTAAAGAATTTTACGATGCATATCAGGCAACCCCTAATTGGCTCATAAATTTTTTGTGTGAATTTTACTTACATGGCTTTTTAATTCCATTTGAAACAGAGTGGAATCCCCTTCTGTATATTGGTGACACCCATTTGAGATCACTTATGTCTTGGGTGGAAAATGAAGAAAATTATGGCAGGCAATGGGAAACATATGAAGAAACCAAAAGGAATGAGCCTGTTCCATTGCGTTCTGAGAGTTCAGACCCCCACACCATGTTGAAAACTTGGCTTACTCTGGCATATGGTTTTAATAATGATACAGCTAGAATGAAAATATTTGATCTCAAGAAACAGGTATATGATGAATTTCAGGAACAATCATACTCATTTTGGAGACTGGCATACTCCAGAATTGAAAAGAGGTGGGAAAGATTAAGCGTTGGGTTAAGAAATTGAACCTCCTGAGTCCACTAAATTTTATAGCAGCTCTTAAGCGATCAAGAAAATACATCTGAGTTGGGACTCCAAAGAGGTTTGAATTGTGGTTTCCATTAACGGCTGGGCCCAGCCATTGCTAATGTGGCCTTTATTCTTACCGGGGCTGCAAGTGCTTAATGAAGACCACGGGGAAGCGCGTGGAAATTTATGAAGGGTGCCCGCGATTCTGAGAGGCTTTGTTACAAATTTAGATTCCATTTCAGGTTCATTCCTCAACCACTGATTTCAGAGAGACCACCAGGAAGTTTAATGCTAGAGGACCAGCATTGGGTTAAGTAGGGGAAAAATGATGAGCCCAAAATATGCTCATAATTTGGATATCATGGTGTACTTTTAATACCTTTACTTTTGTTGATTATGGTTGTTTAACTCTCTTGAAACCTTTTATTGGGGGATATCCTGTAGCAATACACTTTCATGTTCTTGTAGCCTATCATGTTGACATGTCTACATTTATTACCCTGTTTGATTTCCTAAATGACTGGTATAACGCATGTAGTTTTTGAATGATAGAAATAGATTTAAATATGTGATTAATGAATGGATATTGTGTATGTGTTGTGCACCTTTTCTTTCATATCTGTTACCTTGTGTTTTGCAGGTTGTTGAAGAAAGTTTGATCGAGTCAAGCGTAGCCAATCTCGGCCTTGCAGTAAAGTCCATTTCCTGCACGACTTCGAGGAAGCTCTGGTGAAGACTCTTTGACCGAAACTGTTAGGAAAGATTTTAAATGACATTTAATCTGGAAAGAGTGGAGTGCTAGGTTCTCTCTATATTGGGTTGAACGGATAAACTCATTTATGAAATCTGTTCCTCGATTTCGGAATGCATTTTTATATCCATGTCTTTCTTTGTTAAGAGTTAGTTAGTCAGTTGTTCTCCTGATTTTAAAATAAGTGTTCCTCCTGCACGGGTGAACAAGAAGGAGATAGATAGATAGATAGAGAAGCAGATTATGTAAGAGTTAGAGATATAATATGAATTAGAGTTTTTGTTAGTTTTCTGAAGCAGAACAGTCAATGTAAATGATTTCACATTATGAATAAAAGTTGATGGAGTTCTGAGCACAATCTTCTGTGTAAATTAGTTGATGCTTGCTAAGGGGGCCCTTAGTAAAGTATCTGTAGGAGAGTAGTTGTTTATCCTTTTTTAATTCAAGTTAGATTTTATTTTAGAAGTTTCAACACAAGCTCAGTCTTATACTATTCCTGCAGCATCAGGAATCCATCCCTGTATTTGTTCCTACAACATAAGGCTAGTTTATAGTTTGATCTCTGCTAATTGTAGCTATTACGATTTTTTTTTTTTTTTGATTATGATTGAGTTAAGAAAACTTTGCATTATCTTCTTGTAGCATAGGTAGAATTTATTTCCAAGTATTTATTTTTCAATAGATTGTGACTGAAACTGGTTCTTAGTGCACATATAGTGCCACTCCATTTAAAGTTTACGTTCCTTGGTTTGACAAGTAAATGAACATCCACGAAGAGGTATTAGTCTGTTTGGAGATGTCAATTCGAGGATAGGTTTTGCCATGATTTTCATATCTTTTGTGGGCACAACCACATATGAACAACTTGGTCCTTACCTTGACTCCATTGTGCTGGCTTAACCCGATGATGACATGCCCTTGGGTTTATCCCCAACTCATTGATTGGGACCAACAAGACACACCTGTCTTAGACATATTTGAGAATGACGAAGCAATTGTTGAGTTCCTGGGACTAAGAGAAGGAATACCTAGTGGTGATCACAATGCTGGATTTACCATTGACTTGGAAAACAAAGCATTTTTGGGGAATCTATTCAACCCTCCAGTCGTAAAAATAAGAAAAAGAATGAAAAAGAAAAAAATGATGAGTCTTTAGGTGAAAACCGAAAGGCTCCTTTAGATAATGAAAAAACAAAAATAAAGGATGCATCTGAAGGTGAAAACCTCTCTAAGGCACCTAAGGATGGAGGTTGAACATTCTCCCTATTGCATAGGTCAATTCACCCATGCTAGTTGAAGAATCAGTGGAAGTCAACATAGGTACAAAAGAGAATCCCCGACTGGTATATTTTGCAGCATCATTGACAAAAGAAGAGCAACCAAAATTCCACTTATTTACACAAAGATAGATTAATTTTGCCTGGTCATATGTAGACATGCCTAGGTTGGATCCTGAACTTGTTCTCCATCACTTGCCTTTACAACCAGGTGTAAAACCAATGAAACAAAAATTGAGGAAAATGCACCCACAAATTGCTTTACTAGTCAAGGCAAAACTCAAGAAACTATTAGATGTTGGTTTCATTAGATCAATCGACTATGCAGATTGGATTTCCAATCTTGTACCAGTCACTAAACCAATAGGGGGCATCCACATCTGCACATATTTCAAAGATATCAACAAAGATTTCCCTAAGGATGACTTCCCTCTGCCCAACATTGACATGATAGTAGACATGACGACAAGATATGAGATGTTGTCCCTTATGGATGGATTTTCAGGGCATAATCAGATCATAATTGCAACTGAAGACCAACCTAAAACAACTTTCACATGTCCTTGGGGAACATATTGCTGGAATGTTATGCCCTTCAGACTCAAGAACGTTGGAGCAACCTATCAACGTGCCATGACCACTATTTTTTGCAACCTTGTACACACTCTTATGGAGGATTATGTTGATGACCTTATTGCTAAATCAAAGACAAGGGCAGATCATTTACAAGTTTTAGACAAGATATTTCAAAGGCTAGAAAAGTATAAAGTGAGACTAAATCCCAAGAAATGTGTGTTTGGAGTGAAATCGGGAAAGCTTTTAGGGTATATCATTTCCAGATGAGGCATTGAAGTGGATCCGGCCAAGGTAAAAACAATCATAGACATGCCTCCACCAACTAATCTCAGTCAACTAAGGACATTAAAAGGGAGACTGCAATCTATCAGAAGATTTATAGTGCAGTTATTAGATAGGACACATCCCTTTCAACATTTACTTAAGAAAGGGGTACCCTTTGCATGGACAGTTAGGTGCGAAGAGGCTTTTCAACTGATCAAAGAATATCTACTCACACCACCAGTCTTAATGCCACCTGTTGAAGAACGACCACTGATTCTTTATATTTCAGCAACCCATTCATCACTCAAAGCATTGCTTGCACAAAATGATGATAAAGGTCATGAAAGGGTAGTATACTATATCAGTCAGAATTTGGTAGGTTATGAGCTCAACTACAGTACCATTGAACGTGCTTGTCTTGCGGTAGTATTTGCTACTCAAAAAATAAGGCAATATATGCTAAACCATCAGACAATGCTAATTGCCAAGATAGATCCTCTGAATTATCTTTTCAACAAAGCAAAATTAACAGGGCGACTGGCCAAATGGGTTATGATACTTAGTGAGTATGATATCCAATACGTAGAGAGAAAGGCTATTAAAGGACAAGTCATTGTTGATCAGTTAGTTGATGCACCAATACAAGTAGATCACCCATTAGTTATAGACTTTCCTGATGAGTTTATATTCATAGTTGACACAAACACAACATGGAAACTATGCTTTGATGGCTCACATACAAACCATGGCTCAGGGGTTGGTATAATGTTTATCACACCACAAGGTGATTCCATCCCTAAGTCATTCGGGATTGCATTTCCATGTACCAACAACATAGCAGAGTATGAGGCTCTAGTGACAGGGTTACGCATGGCAGTCAAGTGGAAAATTAAGAACCTACAGGTATATGGTGATTCTCAATTGGTTATCAGATAGGTAAATGATGATTATGAGGCTAAGGATGAGAAGCTTGCTCCATACAAATGCATGGTAGACAGTTTTAAGGAGTACTCTAACAAGGTTGAATTTCATCAGATACCTCATGTTCTAAACAAGGCAGCAGACGCTATGGCTACTATTGCATCACTTCTAGACATTCCTAGCAACATGCCTAAGTTTGAGTTCTTGGTAGAACAACTTTTGGTCCTGACCTATGATATCCCAAATTCTGAGATGGTATGTGACATTGTTGGTCCTAATTCCCCATGGTACAAATAAATCTATGATTACCTCCATGCCGAAATCATAAACATTGGCCTTTCAAATAACCAACGTAGGACATTCCTTTGCAAGTCAACCAAATACACCATCGTCGGAGACACCCTATATAGATGCGCCTTAGATAATACCCTACTGAGATGTCTCGATTCCGATGAAGCACAAGCAACCTTGTGTGGGCTACATGAGGGTATATGTGGTTCCCATTCTAGTGGTCCTACCTTAGCTAAAAAGATTATGAGACTGGGTTACTATTAGCCTACCATGGAAAAAGACTCATATATCTTTGTAAAGAAATGTCACCAATGTCAGGTACACGAAGACTTGCTACATGCACCAACACAGGAGCTCTGTCCCATAATGTCACCATGGCCCTTCACCCAATGGGGACTCAACCTCATAGGTAAGATCCATCCCACATCATCCAATGGCCACAAGTTCATCATAATTGCCACCGAGTATTTTATGAAGTGGATTGAGGCTATTCCCATGACATACATCACCGACCCATAGATCTCTAAGTTTATCCTAAACTATATCATTTGTCAGTATGGTGTCCCTCAGTCCATAATCACATATAATGGTTGTCCATTCAAGAAGCAAGAAGTCTTGCCATCTTTGTGAAGAATTCCATATTCAACATCATTTTTCCACCCCATACTACCCACAAGGTAACAACCAAGAGGCATCTAACAAAACTATCATTAGAATCCTCAAAAGATTGTTAGCCGGTGTTGGTCCGCGATTAACATTTACAACTTAATTTAGCCTTATGGGCTTATCACCTGATATCAGGTACTCCCAGCACCCTCCGAAGCTGCTGAAGTATTTGGTTCTGGATCCATTCTGCCTATTGAGGTCGAGATTCCTTCCTTGAGGGTATCCTTGAAAGGGCACATTGATGATGAATATTATCGAGTATCAAGACAACATGAGTTATAATTCCTAAATGAGTGATGAAAGAAGGCACTAGACCATCTCCAAGCATATCAAAATCTCCTTCATTGTAGCTATAACAAGAGGGTCTTGAACATAAACTTTGATATTGGTGACCTGGTCTTAATGGAGAACCCAAAGAATCAAGCAGACAGAGAGAAACCAAGAAAGTTTGAACCTAACTGGTTAGGACCTTGTATTATTACAAAATTCTTTGGATCAGGAGCATATCAACTCTCTACTCCTGAAGGAGAACCATTGTCAGCACCAATCAGTAGTCTTCATCTGAATAAGTTCTACGCATAGCTTCTGAGAGCCTTGTCTTAATTAGCAAAAATACAAAAAAATCAAAAAAATCGTTACCTAGGTGAAAACCTAGCAAACATGCATCTTGTTAACATAAAAAAAATTAGAAAATCCAGAAAATAGAAAAGAGAAATAATTCGTCCAATAGTGAAAACCACTTCAGTGGCGCTTTGGACAAGTACCATGGTGAAAACCTGGCAAACAAGCGCCATGTGTAGTTGACTCTACTCCTTTGTCTACTATCATTCTAATTTAACTTCCCTGTACATAGTCCACTTCCTTGTACATATCCCTTGTCCCTATACATACTAGTTATCCATGTACATATCTTTCCCTTCCATCGCTTGTACATACCATTCATAACAAGTGGTAGTCTTTCCCATAACTTGGAATGATTGACATCGAGTGCATTCCATATCCCCCATTTTATCCTATTCATACTCAATAGGTCTTGTGCTCGACTGGGGGAAAGCATTTGACCTACGTCATATCCGGTTCTTACATTGGCTATCCTGAAGACATAAAAATATTGAGAAAATCCAAAAAAACATCACAAAATGTCCTAATAAAATCCAAACAAAAACATCAAAAAACTTCAAAAAAGACAAAAAAATCAAAACATGTCAAAAATCCAAAATGAGAGTCAAAGTAGTGCTTGCTAGTCTTTGTTGTTTGCATCCACTCGTTACCTTTCGCGTGCGGACATAGGCAAGGAGGCACTCTTGATGTTCCCTTGAGGCATTAGGTCAATCCTTTTAGGTTTATGCGCCAAAATCATGATTCAATCCATTGTCATATGACAAGGTCGTTGAGTGGAGTGTCGGTTTCACGAGGTCTCTATGTGTATAGCATTAGGAAAGGCCATCAATCGATGAGCCCCAAAGGCTACACTAGGTCAGTCCATTAAGGTTCATCACATGCACTACCACACACATTTGTTATCTTCATACAAATCAAGCTTATTATAGTCAGTCCAGTCAGTCAAAGTCTAGTTGAACTACGAGGTCTCTACATGTATAATGTAGGCAAGGCCATCAAGCGATGAGCCTCCAAGGCTACACTAGGTCAGTCCCTTAGGGTTCGTCATCACACACAATCAATTTTCCACACATCATATCAAGTCATACATCAATCTGGTGAAAATTCAGCAATGTCTCTAAGTCAAATCAAACAAATTTCCAAAGCAACAACCAAAATAGATCAACTAATGTCTACTACAAGATGTGTCTTTCCTGGAAACAAACATCATCAAAACAATCAACCACGTTTTTATTGGGATGAGTCATACAACACGAGATCTGCGTATCAACAAAACGAAATCCTATCTTTATATAGGATGAGTCCTTCACGCATGTCGACATTGTCAAACAATCAACATAGCCCACTTAGGTTATCATCAAAACTTATCCGGACTCAATGTCTTATGGGTACATGTCTTTTGAAACCCGAGGGCTTTGCCATGCCTTATCTGAGGAGATAGTCATAACATCGAAACCAAACTCAAAGTCTTATCCCGTATGTGTATCTCTTGAAATCAGGCTCTATCAATCAATCCTTTTATCAATCACAACGAATTAAATAAACAAATCAAGTTTTGGCAAATATTTTATTGGCTTTTTAACTTTCTGACTTATTTATCTTATTATTTCGGCTGACTTTATGATGGGGTGTATTGCTAGTTTCTCAAGGATGTCTTGGAAACATGATTTAGAGAAGCAACGACGTATCAAAATTCTATTTTCTTTGACTATTGTCTGTCGACTATCTTTTCAATTTGATTTTGAGTCATGTTACTAGTTTCCTCAAGGATGTCCCATGAAGGATTTAGAGGAACGATGGCATCTCATGACCCATCTTTTATTTGTTTGTCATATGTGGTTTGTCCTAACAAAGGTTGGGAAAAATTACCCTTACTATATGAGTTACGGCGGTCCTTGTGTCGCGTAATGCATTTGTTAGCAAGTGGATGACCTTGCACACCTTGATCTATATCATATCATGGTGTTTTTCTCCATTTGTATTACTCCCACCCAATGATGATAAAGTGCAACGCCTTTTCTGATACGGCGAAACATCAAAGATTGCTAATACTAACATCATGCTCTTTTATTATCTTTCTTTCCACACTAACATTTCTTCTTTCTTGCATTATGACAGAGTCCTATGACACACAAAAATATAAAGCATCCTGCATATGCATTCATGTTAGAAACATCATGTAAAAATCATACATCATAAGTCATACATAAATATTGCATTTGAAAAATACAAAAATAGCATCCATCATCATAGTATCATGGCATAATTGGAATCTATCATCATAGATTACATAACAAAATCATTACATACACATAACAAGTGTAAATACATGCATCACATTACATCCATCATCAAATGTATAGCATCACATATAGAAAACATTGTACATATAACATCATATTGCATCTCATAATCATAAATTGTATACATAACATCCATCGACATCATAGAAATTAATGCATACATCATCACATAGAGTTAACATCACATCATAGGCTGGATAAACACATCATAAAGTACATATGATCATCCATCACATAGGCATATCATATAAACAATAAAGTGCATGAATAATAGACTGCATAGTCAATAAATAGAACTACATATCATGAGAATTTCTACCAAAATCATATATATATTGCTCAAAAGTGTCACATCACAATGTTATAATGTATCAATAAATATGGAAGCCCACAGGCTATATGATCATAAATACAATGTCCTAATACATATCAAGAAATGTCCCTATCTAGAACTGCCACTGCTATCATGACTAGAGTGTGTGAATGAATGATGTCAAGATCCTGATGACCTGTGACCTGAATGTGGCCTGGCCTATGGACCAGATTTGCGTGGCTGCTCAACACCCTTTGTGTTCATAGTCCTAGTATGAGTCCTGGTGTGCGTCCTACCATGGGACTTGCCACTATGTGCATGTGAGAAACTGGGAGCCCATCTCTCTGGAGGGATCTCTACCTCATACAAATCTCTATAATAAGAAGCCCTCTCAACATATCTAACTAACTCTTTGGCAAATGCATCTGTTGGCCCAGCGCACGGAGCTATAATCTCATAAAACTATTGCTCAGTCTCCTGTCTCTGAGCTATTACCTAGTCTCTATACATGTAAGTCCTATCTCTCTCCATCTGTAACACATCTGGCTTAGACATAAAAACTCTCATTTGCTCCTCCAAGGATGCAAGTTGAGCATGAAGGGTCGCACTATCAGGATCAACAGCCTCTGTATCATCCTATCTAACCCTCTCTAAACCATCATCATCATCCTCCAACTCCTCCAAAATCATGTCCCGGACCTCATGCTCCTAATCATCCTCCTCCTCCTCATCATCATCCTAATACACACCAAGCAAACCAAGGGCATCTACCTCAGCCTCCTCCCTCCCCACCTCTGCCTCTGCATGCTCCTATGGAATGTCCTCCTTTGTGGCATGCTCCTCTCTAACAACTCCAACATGAACCTCATCTCTATCAATCTCAACATCCACATCCTCCTCACCTCCGCCAATATCTCGCATGTGCACATCCTTTCCCTCCCAGACTGCCTCCCGGATGGGTGAAAAAGGTGGACCTCGTCCCCTCCATCCATTCCTCCCTCTCCCACCACCCCACTGACCACCTCCATGATCATCTCCATCATCACCACGATCACCGCCATCTCTCCAACCTCTACCTATGCCATGCCTATTGCACGGTCCTATCCTCGCCACTCTATCGGTGCATCCTGATCTAGGTCTGTCAATAGAATTGGTTTGTGAATGACCCACCACCGATCATATGCCTCAGTGGTACCTAGATATGCCAAACTATCTCTCCACCCCCACTACACTGATTGCAATGCATCAATATCTACCTTGGTAGTGGCCACTGGTATCTCAACACCCCACAGTGTGATCTCTCGCGAAGACCTCGCAAACTCTACTTGTCCTCTAGGATCATCCTTAACCTCTCTGAATTGTCGTAGAACATAATTTGGCAAATATCTCTCTATAATATGCACATGTGAAACAATCTGCCCAATTAGATACTGTGTCTGACGACAATATGTCAAATGATCATCCTTGTCTGACCACTCTAGACAACCCAAGTATGGTTTCCATGTGAACTGTACCATGGTATCAATAGCATGTCTAAAAAATCTAGTATCTCCAACATGGTGTTGAGTATTAGCCCCTGCATAACGGAAGGCATAGGGTGCTCCATGCTACACATCAACTATAACTGGCGAACATAAAATAGCTATGTGTTCCCACGCCTGTACCATTAGGAGTGTGGTACCACAACTCATAGACTGTGCCTCTTAGTAGGCTATATCATGCAAATGAAAATACAACATCGACAAGAGACAAGGGACCCAAGCATAAACCTCTTGACACTCTAACATACCTACTAGCATCTCTCCCCATCCCATAGGAAATCCATGACCTCGACGATCAGAAAGAACTATGCCACCTATCAATGTACACAAAAGATAGTCTAACTACTTGTACCTCTGTGCTAGGACATGCCACCTAATCTCATAGTGGTCAATACCTAACTATCTAATGTCCTTGTGAGAGTAATATCTACACATCTCAAAGAAACCCCTATGAGTATCGTACATGAATCCGGTCCCTCTAATAGGAAGTCTCAGAATCCTATAGACATCCTCTAAAGTAACTATAGCCTCTCTAGTAGGTAGGTGAAACGAAGATGTCTTTGAGTGCCACCTCTCGCACAACGACATTAGTAGTCCCCAATTTTCCCAAATAATGGGCATGTCTATCACATGGAGGAGACCCAAATGCCATAAAAACTGTTTCTTTGCGCTTCACAAACTATCACGAAAGCGAAAAGTTAATGGTCTTGACTCTCACATATAAGTAGGGTCCAAAACAACCTGCAATGGCATTATACATACCTCATGTTAGAATCAATCACCTATCCTAATGCAAAATGAAAAAATCACATGCTAGTCAACTGCGTCATTATTTTGCAAATGTGTCATTCCTTTGCAATTGTGTTACAAGAAAACAAATGCGTCAGTTTAATTTGCAAATGCATCATAAAATGTCACATGCATCATTTTACATCACAAATGCGTGCATAAATAGCAAATGAATGTAAAAATCAAATGTGCCTCTTTACACCTACCCATAACAAACATCCAACCTAAATACAGATGTGTGGATTAAATGAAAATGCGTTGAAACATTTTCAATTGTGTAACAAAAATCTACATGTGTATATGTTAAATGCAAATATGTATCTATTTATCATATGCATCGAAATTAAAAAAAGATGCATTGAAATTTTTAAAACCTATGTTAAACCATAAACATAAAATTACACATGCGTCATTCCGCAAGCAAATGCGTCGATTGTGCATTCACATGCGGCGATTCAAAAAAAGTGACGCATCATTCAAACACGCATAAAACACATAAAAAAAGTGCAAAAAATCAAAAATTCAAAAGTCAAAGACCGCGTACATACCGAGGGGTCCACGTCAGCTGGTCACCTGAAGGTTCGGATCCTGTAGGCTTGATGATGGGTGTGCGGAACTGGAGACATCTTCGCAGAAAATCCAGAGTAAATTCTCAATTTTCAAAGCTATGTGGGTAAAAATGAATTGGTTTTCACCCCTTTTTCTATTTATACCTAGGGTTTTGGTGGAATTTCTTTCTAGCTATGTAAAATTCCAATTTCACTCGACCCATACACGTCTCTAACACCTCCAAATTCATTTCCATCAACTCCACTGCATTTTTGGCTATCAAATTACTGATCGAGACTATTTCCAATTTTTTTGAATTTTTTTGAGAATTTGTCAATTTTTCCGAGGGGGCATACCTTCACCTATTTTACACCAGGGCATGACTGGGGCATATTTTTGATCGATTTTCTCTCACACAACACCGAAATGACATTGTATCAAAGAGGGGCAAATGTAGACACCAAAATCTAGTCTAAGCCTGCGACTTCAATTTCTTCATAATTCGTATTTCCATGGTCATGATTAAATAATGTCAATTATTTACTTATTCTCTAAAGTTCTTCATTTATTTATTAATTAAATAAATCTATTTATTTAATTAATTTTCCTTAACCTTAATTCATCTATTAATTAAATAATCTTAATTATTTAATTAATTCTCATTTTCTTTATTCTATTTGATTAATTAAATAAATGTTTTTTATTTAATTATGTTACTAATTAACTTTATTCGTCTTGTCAAATTAAATAAATTCTTATTTAATTTACCCTTTATCATATGTCAACTATAATTAAATAAATCCTTCATTTATTTAATTATTCATTTAACCCCTTCTTCACTTAATTAAATAAATATTATTTATTTAATTATTCTTCAAATATCGAATCTCAAATTAAATAAATCATTTGATTCGTAAAAATCTATTTTAACACATTCCTCTATATTTAGATAATGGTGTAAGTTATCTAAGTATTCACTTTGTCTCGACTCGAGATCTATTTAAATCGGTCAATTAACTCTGGATTTTGTGTCTGAGTGGCTTTCACGAGTAAACTCTTCATCATATCATTCAATCATCTAGTTCTAACTCATTTGCATGTACATGTGTATTAATTAAATATCTTTATTTAATTAATTAAATCTTGTGCATGCGTTCAAACAAAAAGTTTCTTTTATCCATCTTTAGCTTTGTCATGCAAAGACTATTCTTTTGTTTTCGAATACCAAACTCGAAGATTAAATAATTTATTTAATCTTTATCTCTATTTCTAGTTTTGATCACTCATGTCACTACTAACATTTATCATAATGCATGTCTAATATTTTGATCTTAACCGTCCATTGATCTTTCGATCCTGACCTGTCATTCGAATGATCAATTTTCTATAAATTGATCAGTCTCTCATCATTTCAATCTCTCCCGAAATCTTGTGAATTTTGGAGCAATTATCTTAAATCTTTGATGTTTCATTATTATCACAATCCTTAGGCTATGCTTGCACACAAATACTGAAAATCTGAGGGCAAGTACACTACAGAAAATGAAATGCAAAAGCACAATGGAGGTTATCCATGGAGTTACATCGATCTTTGGTGAGACTATTTTATGTTTTAGCTTGTTTCCTTTGTTCTTTGTTGTTTGACTTTAGATTGCATTTAAAGCTTGATTGCATTGAGTGTTTGGTTTTGACCTTTAATTGTATTTCCTAGATGTTACAAATAGTGCTTGTATTATTTAGCCTTAGAACAAGATTACAATAATTCTTTATCAATCCTTGCTTGAGATGCTTCTTTTTCCTTCAACAATTCTTCTTCACAACTTGCAATAAAATATGATCAAACTCTCTTCAACTTGCTGCAATAAATAGACAATAATGAGCCTTGTAAACTCCAAAAAGTTTACAATTACAAATCATAAAGCTTATCTCACAAAACCTATGCCTATTCTTTGCAAGTAGAGTTCTTCCGTGAAAAACAATGTCAAACCAAGTCCTCCATCAATTTGGGCATCCAAAACTAAAGTCCTAACTCAACATTGATTACAAAGATATCTTGTAGGCTTCTCCTCAAAGTTGGCACCTAAGAATGGGCCCACTTAACTCAGCCTTATAGAATATCTTATGCAAAAGTGTTAACTCCAAGATGCCAACTTGGGTGCCCGAGGTGGGTCCAATTCAATCTTTGTTAACTGAAACATATCTCTCCACCATTCATGCAAATTTCATGCATGATTGATCATCCCCACTTAACTGAATGTATCACCTATTATCTATCATGCAACTCAAGTCATTAGTCATGCATTCCAAGTCAATTGAAGTCAACTAGCATTCAACTGAAACTAACTACATGATGAGACGCAATTGAACTAGTGAACTAAAACTAAAGCTAAAGTGAACTTCATGCATGCAGCGTCGTCCTAACATAGGATCTTTACATGCATTACATAAGTGTTAGCTTTTTCTCCAAACGGCAGCAACTCAAGGTGAGTTCCACCTTCCATGTGGGCACCAGGTATTATATTTTGTAGGAGCTCTTCTTAGGCATCCCCACATGTTCCTATCATTTAGAATTAATTACAAATGCCAATTTACATGTTCATTTCATTCAAATTTAATCTCTTTCTAATCCTAGTGTTGGGGAACACTTTCCAAGGACTTAGGAGATACATGAAATATGTTTAGGATTGCAATTAAATGACATCCTATTCCCAATAGGCATAAGATGAACTCAAAACAAGAAAAAAATCAACCATTTATACCTGTATGAGTTGATAGATTTGTTTTCCCTTATTGATGGGGGATTTGTGTGCTCTATATCGATTTTAGTAGCATAACAAGTTGATTTTTGCTTAATTTGGATGCAAGGATGGTGGATTTTAGCTATGGATGCAAGATGGTGGTGTATGATTGAGAGATTGAGATGAATGTGCTGTAGTAGAATGAGTTATATACCAAAATGTCTAAGTGTTAGTCATTTAGCCAAGGGAGATGGAAATGGATGGTGGAGATTGAAAGAGGACACAAGATCAAGAGTTGAGATCAAAGATTAACCAAAACAATTAAAAATTTCTCTTTAATGTGCATGGATTGGATAAAAGGAATATAATATTCCTTGGGAAGGGGTACTTGGTAGTACCATAGGTAAGGGATGTGTTACACCCCAAATGTAGAGTTACTATTTACTATTATTGCATAGGGTAAATATGAATGTAATATGAATTCTAGAGATCAATAAAATATGATTGTGCCTTGTTATCAATATGAATGTTATCTCATTTCATGATTGTCGCATTTCAATGTTATCTCTATTGATGTTTCTCATGGTGAAATACAACATATAAGTGAATGAAAGGTTATTGAATTATCATTAGTCTAACTTTGGAGATGTTAATGTATATTGTTTATTGTTATGAACAATTGAATGTTGTGTGCATGTGCTAGTGGATGTAGGTATGTGTTCCATTCCTTCAAGCAAAGGGGAAGTATCACTCGGGAGAAGAGCTTGGTCGAGTAACTAGTAAAAGTAACTATCTAAGCATATACACACACCACATTAGAAAGATTGAGTTGAGTTAGTTTGTGGGCTATAGGTA
>VDFB02103255.1:0-50997 GCA_007258455.2 Sequoia sempervirens | reverse complement strand
CTTTCGCAATATGCAAACTTGTCCCAAAAAGTTACCCAAAAATTAGAAATCCGCCCTTAAATAGAGATCCTCTTTAGTTTGGAGCCAAAACAACATTCAAATTTGAGTTTAGGTGGTTTGGCACCGAAAAATTACAACTTGAAGTTCAAATTTCAAAAGAACATTTGTAATTGTATCTTCTAGAAAATGTGCCAACTTCTCGGGGCCATAACTTTTGATCCGGGGTCTGAGCCCGAACCGCTTGAACCACAAGGTCTCGTCAAGAACATGCTAAAAAATTAGCCATGCCAATTTCAGCAAGTTTTGGGGCCATTCTAGGCTTATAAGTGCCTCAAATCCAACTTTGAAAGATTTTCAGCAAAAGTAAATTTAAAACTGCAATCACAATATCTTTCAACCCAGGAATAGAAAATAAAAATCATAAATTGGGAATTTCATTATGATGAAAAGGGTATCCAAAATGTAAAAACATCTAAAAATGATAAACTTGAAATTTAACTATTTTTTTGATGCAAAGATTGCCCTTACACCATCGGATGCTCCACATCAAAAAAAATTTTCATAGTAAAGGAAGGTTGTCTTGAAGGTTGGTTATTGGGAAGAATGAATCCCATGGGTGTGGAGTGTAACTACAATTGATTGAGTTGTGACCTCTGAATTGTATCAACATGCTATCATTGCACATTGCATTTTCTCCTTTGTGGATTTCCATATACTAAGGAAAAACTTGAAACTAACTACTTCACTGAATCTACATACTCTGGAATTACCTAAAGCACTTTCACCTCACAAAATTTGAACACTACTGAATTCCCCAAACTTTGCAATAAGATCATCCTTCATGATTTTAAAGGGCTCGCAGAATCCTAGATGGGGTGAATTCCCTTAAATTCATTTTCTAGTGAAATTCATACAAGGCTAGATTTTTTGATTTTATGTCACTTCACCGATTTCATCTTCTTTTGGAATTCCAAAACTCCATTATAATTCCTTGTTTTCACTCATTCTTTGGAACCACAAATCTTTATTTCTATAGCTTGAACATATTGAGGACCCTATCTTGTGTGTATTATTCAGCTTAGCCATACGTGATTAACTCAACACCCACATGGATAGCCTCCTAACTAATCCTTCAAATTTTTTTTTGTAATACATACTTCGTTCAAATTCTTTCATCATACGAAGCTTAACGCTAGGCATCATGATCTTATGTATAGCCTAGACCCAAAGTAACTGTTACTCTCCATGTTTAGAGTATCCCCTTATTTTATATTCTCAAATACTATGGTTGTCATAAAATGATGAAAGCTCAAAGCACTATTTGAGACACTTCATAGTTCCTCCACCTTCTACTTATATTCATTATTTTTTAACCTGAAGAAAGCCAAATCTATTATTGTCAAGGTTTTCTTTTGTGTATACACTGATCCAATCACATCATCCTCTTATTTCAAGAAAATTGGAACTATATTCTACAACCAATGAAGAACAAAATGTAAATGGCAATCAACATGGAAGAATGTACACTAAAGCATACGTATATATATAAACCAACTTTCTCACATAATCATGCAATATCAGGATGATCATAGTGACTAAACATTCCATTTTCTAGGATAGCATCAACAACATTGGGAAAATGATTAAACTAATCTCAAGAACCTTAGATTTTGAATGTAGTTAATCAAACCAAGCACTCAAATTCCCTCAAGCTAAATGAGACTAGAAATTGTCAAACAAAAAAGAGAGAAAAATGGGGGGGTCCCTACTTTTAATAGAGTGTGTGTGCAAAAATAGCACAACAAATGGTGACTCTCTAGGAAAATTCTCTAGAGCATTTCGATGACAAATTGGAATCAAGAACCTAGAATCTCTAGTTTTGATCCTCACATCAGGTCAACCAATAAACTAAAGGCCCAAAACCAATGAATGAGCTATCCCTTTATATGCTTGAAATCCAAGTGTGTGCAAGTGTATTAATTTCCCTCCCCTAGCCACTATGAGAACCAAGTTTAGTCAATTTAAGCTACATGAATGATTCTAACTCAAAAAGAAACTGAGATAGAGCCTTGCTAGTAGTCAGGCATCCATAGCCCCGATGAGGTTATCACTCTGATTCTCCTAAACATAGCTCTACTGCTAGCCATACATCCATAGCTCTAGGACAGATATTTGAATCCTTCTAAAAAGTTAATTTTTTTTCTTTTTTATTTTTATTTCTTTTCACTTCTATTCAACCCATAAGCAATGAAGCTCACACTTAGGGCTAAGAACCATAGTGGCGCTGAAGTAGAAATCTAGGATTTTTCACTTAACAATACCTCACAAGGAATCTACAGTAACCTCAAAATTCTTAAGATGTGTGTAAAATGTAAGATTTGAGCACATTCAAGAACTAACTCAACTCATTGACTTATCCTCTTTGTACATTTGGACCATATGACACTAAATGGAGGACTTATATAATCTCTTCCAAAAAATTGATTAAAGTTTATCAATGAAATACTTAAAGCAATCTTAGATAATTAATTTTTTGTTGTGCCCATAAGACATCCCAAAAAGAAAAAAAGGACCCAAAGATGGAGAAGCAAAGCAAAACCAAACCCAAATCAAAACTAACCAAAGTAGGAAAGAAAAGAAGAAACAAACTAGTTACCTAAAGAAAACCTATACCAACCAAAATAGAAGGAAACCAAAAGAAAATCTAAACTGACCAAAGCAAAAAATAAGAGAAAAAAAACCTAACTCTAAAGAAAACCAACCTAAAGAAAAAAAAGAAAATTAAAGAAAACCTACAAAAAAAGAAAAGCAATGCAAGCTACATTTATTCAAATCAGATTATGTACAAAGGACTCAAAACAAATCATGATTAAACAAGGAAAACTAAGACCCACCCCCATATAGCTTTTCAATGCATGCAAAAATAGTAAGGTGGTAGTAACTGTCCTCAAGAAGGAAAAATTATCTTTATACTCAACAAAACAAACCTCAATATTGTAGCATTCAAACTCAATCTTGTAACCAAGAATAATCAACAACTAGGGTAACTCATTAGAACCATGATCAATGCATATGAAAGTTGTCTTTCCTAAGCCTCCATAATCAAATTGATAAACTACATAATTCAAAGCAAAGAAAGAAACAACCTGGTGTGTTATTTTCTCAAATTGAATGTCATGTTTATCATATTCCAATCTTGAAGAGTTGATATCCATATCATCAGGAGGTCTCAACTGATGGTGCAACATTCCTCATGCACTCAAAACATCCAAAATAGAGTCAAAGTGATCAACAAGTAATTCAAGGTGAAATTCACATTGAATAAATTCATAATCAAAACTATGGAACTTTTCACCTATTTGCATGCCTTCATGAGGTATTAGTGATGAAATTGAAAGAACACTCTTATTTGCATCAACTTGTTCATGTAAATGTTCATCAAAAGCCACCAAAATTTGATCTTTAGGAACATTTTCGCTTGTAGTTGTGTGAGAAAACCCATCAATTAGTACTATGGCATTACTATTCTTAGAATCTTTTATAACTCCCTACATACTAATATAATTTAGACAAGTCTTATCAACATCGGAGCATGAAATATGTAAATCATCATTAGCAAATTCATCAGAATATGAATGGAGAATAGAATTTGGTGTAGCAGAGAATTTTGTCTCCACTAGTGTTTAGGACCTAAGGAAACAAACTTTCTATGCTCCACATTCAAGGATGCCCTAGAGATCTCACCCCAATGGTGGAATAGAGGCAAGAGATCTACTAGAAGGGTATCCTAGGATATGTTTAGAGATTAATTAAGGATGAATGAGGGGTTCACCACCAATAAAGGGCTTGGAAAAACAAATTAAATAAAGATCTAAGGACAAATCCTAGTGATGCATGAAACTTGAATAAATGACCTAGAAATGCATATAAATTAGAACAAAAAGCTGTAAATCAGAAGTGTGCACCTAGAAGGTTGTAGAGGCTTGAATGAAGATTATAAATTCTATAAATCCTAATTTTTTTCCTACTAGGAATCATTCGCCATTCTTGGTGAAGTAGTCCCAGTTCTTGGTTTTTGTATAGGGTATGTGCAGGATCATCATGGAAAAAACAGGCCCTTAAGGCAAAAAAATTAGAAAAATCACAGTTAGGCAACTTGACGTAAAAATTTGAATAAGTTATCTATATTATTTCAAAAATATGTAAGAATAGAATTTGTAGTGAAAATTGAAAGTAGTTTCTAAACTACTAGGTTTGTTTTAAATAAAAATCTATTTAGTGAAAATTTGAAATTTCAATGTAGTAGTACTTAAATTTTAGGGAGAAAATAAGAAGTAGGTGTCTGTCTGACCACCCTAACCACAATAAAATGATAATATTTTTTTATAATATTTTAGATATAAGTAGAGGACTCATGTCTCGATGTGATGCATATTTTTGTAATTTTTTCAAGTAAATAATTAATTGAATATTTTATTACAACTTTTAAAAAATATAAAATCTTATGTCTAACCACCTTAACTTGGTCAAAACTTCATGAAATTGATTTTATTTTTTAATCCTATAGTATGCAAAGCATAGATGTGACACGGATTCAAAAATGATCTTTTGAAAGCTATAAACATTTTCAATCATCTAACAATCGGGACTTTAGTCCTAATTTGAATAGGAAATGAATAATAATTACTTTAAATTCAAAGTAAATAATAATTTATATTGGTGGAAGGATGAGAATCTCTTTAAAACCCTTTTAGTTTCATCAATTTTGGGTTTAAAAATTAAATTGACCACATACCCATCATATTGCCACTCTTTTGGCCCATCATGATCTTGCACATGCCCTATAGGAACATGTTTCTAGAAAAAGGGTATCCAAAACTACAAAAATATCAAAATTAACCTAAAATGGGACTCATTCACCAGAAGTGGTGAATGATTTTAGTTAGGGTTTTCTAGAGCTTTAAATTCTAAATCTAACCTTCAATGTCTAGTCTTTCTATTCCTCTTTGTTTTTGGATCTGAAACCCTGATTTCAGGCCTATTGGTGAATTTTTGGTGAATATTATGTCCTTTCCAATGGGGATACAACTCCTACAACTTTCTCGAAGCTTGTAACCTAATTTTCACTAATCCTTCAAGTCTTCAAAGCACCTAGGTCTGCAATTACAGAAAGAGATAGAAAAAGGGTTGATTATTTTGGAATAGGGGTTTTCATTGGTCAAGCCCCTTGTAGGTAATTAAACCAAATGATGAGATAATGAAATGAAGGCATGAAACATGAAACAAAGAACACGAGTCATGGAAAATGATAACTTGAATGATGCCTTGTATATGATGTCTTGTAAATCTGCAACTCAACATGAAATGGCCATGAAGGATGTAGATCTTGATCTTGACAATAGGAGTAGAACAATGTTTGATCTTGGATCTTCAATGCTACATCACAACACTAGCTCAATAACATGCTTGATGCTTGATATTCTTGAAATGAAGATGGATGTTGAATTGCTACAACAATTGATGAATAATTCAACCCTTGAATTCCTTAAAAATGATCTTGAATGCTCTTTAGATAATCTTGTGAAGTCTTGGAATTCTTAACTCTTGAATGATTGACTTGATAACATGTAGAATTAGATTAAATAGTGGTTTGAAAGCTCATTTATATAGGCAATCCATCTAATATCCTATGTATTAGATCCCAAAGGATGACATACATAAAATTTAAACTTAAAACCTAATTTTTCCCACTTAAAACCTTGAAAATAGGCCAAATGGGACTCATTTTCCAAGATGGGTGAATGGGTCCCACAAAGCTTATTTTGATTACTAAACTATTGGGGAGTGTGTAAATTAAGTTTATATGTTGATATTATTAGGTTTTTGATTGAAATATGCCTTGGGATGCATAATATAGTGTCTCAGGGTCCTATTAATGATGATATTAGGGTCATAAATATAAGAGGGCCCAAAATCCAATGTGAAGTGTAAATAAATACACATTACAACACTAAACTAAGACAAAATTGGGTCTATTTAGCTTAGAAGGGTCATAAATCCCATGTGAATGTGTAAAACATATTACAACACTAGATTAGGTCCATTTAGTTTACAAGCCTCCCGAATTTAATGTGAAGGTGTGAATAAATACACTTTACAACATTAAATTAAGGTAGAGTTAGGTTTATTTAGATTAAATTGGCCCTGGACCTAATGTGGATGTCTTAAACACATCACAACACTAGATCAAGGTGACATTAAGTCCAAATTTTCATTAATTATTCCCACATTAAGTGTGAAAATATACACAACATTTTTTGACACTACATTTGATAAATAGGAAAAATACTTGTCATTCATTCCTTTAGTCTACTCCATAAGACATTCATTATCAACTTGCTAATGTTCCTTTATTGAAGACTCAATCTCCTCCAGGGCTACCTCAACATTTTCCGTTGTGCATCCCTTAGATTTAACACCTTTTGGCTCCTCTATAATACATCCCAAATGACTCTTAACTTGAATGATGATTTCTTCACATGAAGAACAAGTGAGCTCTCAATGAGATGCAATATGTACCCTACACCAACTGGATAGAAGAAAAACTTGCAAACAAAAACCACTACTTAGCTGATCTTTACTAGCTCTATGAATGCGTCAATTGTAGCATCAACAAATTGTTTTTTTGAATTTGTTGAGGCTAGTGGTTTAGGCACATCCTAAAAGAAATTTTTTCCTTGTAAAGCCATTTCCATTCTACCCAAGGATGTTAAGCATTCCATATCATTATGCTTAAAGATATTATGGACTCTACACTTATCTAATAATGCATGCTCATGGAAACTCCAATAATGCAATCTCTGATTCAAATACTCATGAAGTTGAGGAATATTAATCTAAAGACTATTCCCATAATAAGAAATGTAGCACTAGATTTCCATCTTGACTCAGACTTAATATTTTTAGATTTAGAGATATATTATATCTTAAATTTTCACCATGAAGTCTCATTCAACTTCCAACTATGTTGCCTTCGTTCAAGTCTCCTTCTAATGCCAAACTGTTGACAGTGTTTCTAGCACTGTAAAAATTTAGGAAGAATACAAATATCCTATCTCTCTTGAAAGGTAAATTTATATTAGCAAGCCTCAAGAAATAGCCCCAAGCTCTCTAATGTCACGTCTTGACAATGCACAAACAACTCAGTGAAAATATGATTTGCTGGTAATCACAAGGGGCCTTACAAATTAAAAATGTTGGAATTATACTTATCATTAAATGTACTAATGTGGTTATGCTTTATAAATCCCACTCTAACAATGATTTTCAAAGAAATAGCAAAAGATGAGGGTTTAGAGAGATATCTAATCTAAAACCTAAGATCAATCACAACAATGATGAATACTTCAAATGGATAGATCCCCCTAAACTAGTCTCTTCTTGATCAAGGACACACACATAACTACACAAATATGGTGTAATCTCTAAGGTAATAAAAAAAATTAAGACTATGAATATTCATACGTATGCCCAATTATTGGCACAATATGAACAGGCATCCATAGTTGAACTTAGCACACTATATTGCTCAGACTAACTTTGCACAACAACTTACAATCAACAAATTTCCAAAAGTATGAGCACCAAATCAATCAACATCATTAACATTTCACCATTATTGCAAAAGAATTGAAATATAACATCTAACATTGAAAATCAAGAACAAGAAACCATAAGACTGTCAAAGCTTAACACAGAGTTTTCCAAATCAACAACCCAATTGCATTAAGTTCTCCAAAAATTACAAAACAATTCCCATCTCTAGCTCCTCTCCTACAACTACTAACTTGCAAAATCTAACTCCTCCGAACTCAATTCTAACTCTTTACAAATGAGAAGGCATAGCCTTTTATAGATTTTTACATTTTGAATTAAAGGCCAAGATTAAATCAATCCAAGGGCTTAGATCCATCCTCTAGAAATCATAGGAAGTTACATTAGGTTTTGAAATACTTGATACATCATCAACCAATGAGATACATTCAGTTATAGCTTGGAGTAATGAAAAAATAAGCCCCCTGCCACCTTGATATTGATGAAAATTTTGATTGGAGAATAAAATAGCTTCACATGTTGTCTAGATGTATCTTTTAGCTGGCACATAGTTGGGCACAGATTCTCATGTTGACACCTCATTTAATTTTTTATTTGCAATTAAATTACAATTTTAAAATATTCTTGGCAACACCATTTGACCACATTTCCATATGTAGGGGAATTTGATAAATTTAAATTATCACCCTCTTAAGCACATTTCCATATGTAGGTGTTTATGTGAAAGGACACCTTCTTAGACCTTAACATTGCATCCTTATTTCCTTGTAATAGGTTTCCTACATGACATTATTCCTACAATAAAATTCACTACAAATTATTAGAAGAATTAATAAATCACTTCAATAAGTAAATGCATTAGTCCATAAGAAGTCTAGCACAAAATTATTTGACCCATGGGGAGATTCATTATGACCGAGCACCCTCCTTTTTACATATAAAATTATTTCACAATTAGGCTTTAATTTTTAATTCCCCCTCCCATTAAGAATGAAGACTTCCATAAACTAAATAATAAAACACAATTAATATCCCCTCATCATGATTTATGTGGCGCTTGTTACTCAAACATTGGCCCCGCACAAACATTATATATGCCAATATGTATATCTAAAGGCAACACTGCCATTCACAAACAATTATTTGAATGCAACACTATTCCAACTCATAAGAGAAAACCCATCAGCTCTAATCTAGAGACCATCTTGATAATCATAATGGAAGCCTCAATATTCTATCACAATGAAATTAAACTCCTTGTTGTGAAATAATCTCCAATGTGTGATGTGCATCCTCTATGATCTCTTTATAACCATCATAATTCCCCTTACTAAACAAGAGCATGTGTTGTTCTGGACCCATGACCACTACAATTTTTTTCCTCTGAATTCTTACCTCACATCCTCTATTGCATTCATTACAATATTCCTATCACAATGTCCCCAGGAAAATATTTCTCATTACTATGTTGTGATTACCACTTCTCTTGAATTATCTATTCATTCCTTTATTAGAGAGCCGATCAATTGTAATAACCTTCTAGTAAAATCCACACCACAATTACTATGACTTCGGGAATTCCACCATGATGCATATTTCACAAGCTTTCATCTTCTCAATGCATAAGACCATTGTCCCAACAAATAATTGTCATATGTAAACTCTCCATTTTGGGATAGAAACCCATGCCTACATAGAAATCTCCAATCATAATAATAGTCATTTCATGATATGATACCATGGTGCATTAGGTTCTCTCCAAATACATCATTTTCCCAAACATATTTTCTACTATTGTCGATTCTTTTGTAATTGCAATTCAAGCTATCCCCCAAGACAAATCCCGTTAAAACCTTGATTTAATTTATACATTCAATAATTTCAAATATTTCCTACCTCATGAGTTGAAAAGCTTCAGGGATTTTGGATCTTTGTGGAATTTGTAACCTCATAGAATTCATGAATGCCCAAATTACCCAAAATACCACAAATCCATTTCATTACACATTTAAACATTATCAATGTCCTACGATCCTCAGGCTTACACTAACTTGTTGCACCAATAATCACTTACTCTTTCGTTGACAACAATATCATATGGCATGACATATCCAAACCTCCACATATTTATCAGCTCACTAGTTTGATGTGATAGAAAATTTCAAGGGACCCCTTCTATATTTGATAGCCTGTGATTTAAACTTCAATGCTTCAATCATTCAAGCAAGATACAACTCAATTTTGTTATCCTGAAACATAAAAACTCATTTTGCATTCTCCATCCTCATAAACCAACAGATTATTCTTGGATTCCTTGAATTATGGATTTGTGGTTCCCTCTTTTGTGAAAATCACTCGATTCATTTCCCTATATACCCTAGCTTTTGGTTCATAATACTTAATCATATTAGCGACTATAAGTTCTCAGAATTTGCCACTTTGGCACTTCTTGTTCTTGAAACTATTTATTTATAATACCCACTAGCTATATATTTCTTTGTTCTTCATTTATCTTGGTAAACTAAATCTTTCCATGTCACTTCACTTTTAAATATCACATTCCAAGTATTTAATCTAATGCCCCTCTTATGAAGATTTGGTTTGCTCTATGTTTCCTAACCGGCGACCCCTTCCATTCAATACACTATCAATCATTTTGTGAACCTCTTGAACACAATTTTTTGCTGATTTTACAAATGTTTGAAACCTCCTCATAGGGTCAATCTCATTATTTTACTACCCCTCAGTTCTGAATACTCTTGAAGTGTCACAAATTTATCCCATTGAGGGAATCCCTGAATACTTGTCCCTTTTATTGCTATCATTTCATCACAAAACACTCATGAAAAATATTATTGATATATTCATTAGTAAAATGCCCTTGAAGCTATTCAACCCTCATATACTCATTCTTCCTGGAGATGATATCTTCATCAAACCCTATTCATTTTTCATCACTCCTTAATTTAGAAATTCCTGACATCATTTTCTTTATATCTTATATGCCTTTCTATATTCCTCATAGTCACCTTATAGACTCTCATTGAATCTCCTTTTTTGTGGATTCCTCATACTGCTGGATTTCATGAAATCTTGATTTCTTCATGGTTTCAGCACATTCATAGAATCTATCATAGAGCATATTACCTGAACGACTATCATCTCATGAAATCTAGATAAGCACATATTACCCAAGCATGATGCTTCCTCTTCACTGTCACCAAAAATCTACTATTCTTTCAAACTTTTATCAACCTCCTGACATCCTTGCTTCCCCTTCTCACAGGATACTATAGACCCGTGGAACCCTCATATTATAAATAAATTTGAATCTTAACTTCATGAAACACCATCTTTACTCCATCAAGCTCACAAGATTCATCTTCAATGAATGATTCCTCCAGAGTTCATGTGCTGACCATATCACTTTGGAATTTTTCACTTCCATGGAAATATATCTGAACCTGCAAGTCCATTCCTCATGTTCTATGCCTGATTTATTAGTGCCTATGCCAAGATTCATGGAATCTACTCATTTGTATTATGTCTTAAGGCTTGTGTGGCCATGACTCTCTTGATTTCTTTGAAGCAAGGGCCAACCATCTATTTGAATCTCCAACCATGATGTGAGCCTAAAATAAATGCTTAATATTCTTTGGTGGAGCTGTAAACTAAATTTTTTAAATTGGATGATTTCATGGAATCCAGGACTCTCTGGATTCCCTGACATTTTTCATCATAAGTTCCTTCTTTGTAAACTCCAATAGCTTGTGGATTTGAAATTTATAGACGTTCAAGCAACTTACAAATTTGAGGCATATAGTCCCTTTACTACCACAACACCAACTATTTCAACTGTTAAGTATACATACTATCTTCAATTGTTATCATTGCACACTATATTTTCTCCTTTGCAGATTTCCATGTACTAAGGAAAAACTTGAAATTGACTATTTCATTGAATCTGCATACTCAAGAAATACCCGAAGCACTTTCACCTCACAAAATCTAGACACTACCAAATTCCTCAAACTTTGCAATAAAATCATCCTTCACAATTTTAAAGGGCTTGTGGAATTTAGGATGGAGTGAATTCCCCCAAAAAAATTCTCACAAAATTCATACAAGGCTAGATTTTTCGAGTTTAGGTCACTTTGTGAATTTTATTTTCTTTTGGAATTCCCAAGCTTGATGAAAATCATGGGTAAACAAAATCTCTTATCACACGCAAAAAATCACTCTTTCAAGCCTTTAAACATCAATTGGTGGGTTTTCCTTCATTTACCCTCATTTTGCTAATAGCCTTTCAAAAATGAATTTTTGGACATATCTTCCCAACCAGAACTGATATTCAAGAAATTAAACTTGATTCAAATACCCATTTGGCCATTATTTAACATATCTCAAAACCAGAGTAGGTTTATTTGTATGGAATGCTTCAAAAATTGGTTGTCCTCTTTCATTGACTAGACGTAATTGACAACTAGGCTTGGTAGCAGCTTGGTAGTAAAATTGACTATCCCACTCCAATGCTTCAAGAGAATCCTAAAATGTCTTAAACATCTTCTCACAACACATATATCATTCCATAATTGCAAAAAAAAAAAATCTTCCACTTACTAAGGCTCCTAGTCACTTTTACATTTATTAAAATATCACTGTCAAATATGTGTTCATGGGGAAATCATTATATTTTCCATAGGATTACTAAAAATGATCACCAATACCTTGGAAAAGGTATACAATACCCTTATACACACTTCCACAACCTTTTCCAATCAGAAGAAACACATTTTATACATTAAATGGTATCAAATCTACCCTTGCAGCCTTGATAGTCTAACACATCTTTTATATCAAATCAACTGTCCTTTTAAAACATATGCAAACCTAAATATGGAACCCTACAACTTTGGATCGTGGTAATATACAATATTTCAGACTCCCAAACAAAAATTTATAATTTTCCACCATGGAAATCATGAGAAATCATATTTTGAAAGTCACTAGTTACCCTACCTAGGGTTTATGACAATTTTGAACTATTTTTGACAAAATTGCAATATTTCCTAAAGTACTAGGTAAAAAATTATGAAACCAAGTGAAAATAAAACTAGATTCCCATATCTAACATTTTCAATAGGTCTGAGTTTTTTATTTGATCCGTACAATTTGTACCATCTTCAACAACAACCTGCAACTTCCGGAGAAAAAAGTCTTATAGAGCTGCCAATGGTAAAATGGTCATAACTTTCTCCAAACTCAATTAAAAACCACCAAACCAATTGAATATAGAAGGTGATTCAATCCTCTATCATCTCCAATCAATTTTAGATCATTAAATGCAAAGTAAAGTCCATACAAATCCAAATAACAGTCATATTTTCTAGAAAAAAATATTTTGGGCATGCAAACTTTGTATTTTCTTCATTCCATTCCTTTCCAAAACCTTCCCAACCAACCTAAAACTACTATTCAACAACTTTCAACAAACTTTTTAAAAAAAAATCATTTGACAAGAAAACTTGTTATGACAACATTGACAACTTTTTGACAATTTTTCCATTTTTCAACTAAATAACACCAAACCTTCATCAATACTCTAAATGACTTATATTAGCCTAAAATGACCTTATTGACATTGAAAAACACAAAATCCCACCAATTTATGTTTAAAGGATTGAAAGAGTGATTGCTTGTGTGTGATAAGAGATTTTTTTTACCCTTGCTTTGCATCAGAACTCCATCATAGTTCATTGTTTTCACTTATGCTTTGTGTAATGCCAAGAAAGTTGCACATAGAAAACAAAGATCATTAGAAGCAAACATATGCATGCAATACTAAATCTAAGATGCAAATCTGCTCGTTAAGCAACAAAGTACATAAGAAAGTAAAACGTAAACAAAACTAGAACAATCTCACCAATTTCGAACGTATTTCCATGATTCATCTCGATTGCCCTTCTCCATTTTGCTTGTGTAGTATAATTGCCCTCAGATTTCTTGTAAGTTTGCAAGTATCTAAGATAGTGATTATTAAATATCGAAGATTCAGATTAAGTGCTTAGAGATTTGAAAAGAAGATTTTGGGAGATTGAATGAAGAATGACAAATCAATTTATAGAAAATTGATTATTCGAACGACAGGCCGAGATTGAAAAGATCAACGGACAGTTGAGATCAACATATTAGACATGCATTCTGATAACTGTTAGTAGTGACATGAGTGATACAACATTAGAAATAGATTCAGTTCGACATTCAAAAAAATAAGAAATATCTTTGCATGACAAAGTTGAAGATTGATTATAACGACTCTTTGTTCGAATGCATGCACGAGGTTTAATTAATTAAATAAGAATATTTAATTAATCCACATGTACACGCAAATAAGTTAGAACTGGACGATTGAATGATCTGATGAAGAGATTACTCGAGACAACCACTAAGACATCAAATGAAGAGTTAACTCATCGATTAAATAGATGTTGTCAAGTAAAGTGAACACTTAGGATAACCCTACAATTATCTAGAAGAGAGGAATGCGTTAAATAGAATTAATGAATTTAAATAATTTATTTTAATTCAAGACTGGGATATTGAAGAATAATTAAATAAATAAAAGATTTATTTAATTAAAATGGATAAAGAATGAAGGAATACTAAATAAAGAGTTTATTTAATTATAGTTGAAGATGATACGATAAATTAAATAATGATTTATTTAATTTAACAAGAAGAATAATGTTAATTAGTAGCATAATTAAATAAAAAACGTTTATTTAATTAATCAGATAGAATAAAGAAAAGTGCGAATTAATTAAATAATTAAGGTTATTTAATTAATAGAAGAATTGATGTTAATGAACTAATTAAATAATTGACATTATTTAATCAAGGACCTGAAGAATAGAATATGAAGTCGACAATAGAAGAATTACGTTAATGAACTAATTAAATAATTGACATTATTTAATCATGACCGTGAAGAAATAGGAATATGGAAGTCGCCGCCTAAACCGCATTTCAAAGTGTCTACACTTGGATCCACAACCATTTCTGCTGCATTGAACATATTGAGGACCCTATCTTGTGTGTATTATTCAGCTTAGCCATACGTGATTAACTCAACACCCACATGGATAGCCTCCTAACTAATCCTTCAAATTTTTTTTTGTAATACATACTTCGTTCAAATCCTTTCATCATATGAAGCTTAATGCTAGGCATCATGATCTTATGTATAGCCTAGACCCAAAGTAATTGTTACTCTCCATGTTTAGAGTATCCCCTTATTTTATATTCTCAAATACTATGGTTGTCATAAAATGATGAAAGCTCAAAGCACTATTTGAGACACTTCATAGTTCCTCCACCTTCTACTTATATTCATTTTTTCTGAACCTGAAGAAAGACAAATCTATTATTGTCAAGGTTTTCCTTTGTGTATAGACTAATCCAATCACATCATCTTGTCGTCGAGAAAACAAATACTATGGCTGCCATAAAATGATGAAATATGGAAGCACTCTTTGTGATGCTTCATAGTTCCTCCACCTTCTGCTTATATTCATTCTACCCAAACTTGAAGAAAGCCAACTCTATTATTGTCAAGGTTTTCCCTTGCATATACACTAATCTAATAAGATCATCTTGTCATGTCAAGAAAATGTTGCAACTAAATTCTAAAACCAATGAAGATTAGAATGTAAATGGCAATCAACATGGAAGAATGTACACTAAAGTGTACATAAATATATATAAATCAGCTTTCTCGCATAATCATGCAATATCAGGATGATCATAGAGACTAAACATTCCATTTTCCAGGATAGTATCAACAACATTGGGGAAATGCCCAAATTAATCTCAAGAACCTTAGATTTTGAATGCAGTGAATCAAACCAAGTGCTCAGATTCCCTCAGACTAAATGAGACTAGAAACTATTAGACACAAAAGAGAGAAAAAAAGGGGGGGTCCTTGCTTTTAGCAGGGCGTGTGTGTAAAAATGGCACAATAGACAACTAGGGGGATTTTTCATGTCACGACTACTAGAAATATTTTGGTAATCATGAAGGGTTGTGGATAATTGTGTGAAGGAGGGAAATCTCATCATCTCAAGCTTTGTTTGAATTTTGTCTTACAAATTGGAAATAAACATTATTTGAAGGTTGACATTAGGAATTGTAATGTTTATTTGTGAATAAATCATTCTATATCATGCTATAAAATGAGTGACTTCCTCATCATCCTTTTGTTTACATTTCATCAGGTTAGCTAAAGTCATCTTGGGACCAATATGAATTTGGAAGTGGTTGTAAAAGGCATCAATAATTTCATTGAATAAACAAATTGAATTATTCAAATCTAGGAACTTCTATACCTTGTGGCATTTGTGTTCTCAATATCTCCAAGGATAATGGATTGGTTTTGATGTATTTGTGAAGGTTGGCCATTGTTTTTTTGATTTAGGGTGGCAATTTTTTGTTGAAGGGATGACGTGATTTACAAAAGTGTGTTAAGGATTGGATCATTGTTGGTATTGTGAGATGAAGGGGAATAAGGTGGAGTGGTGTATGTTTATGGAGGGAAAGTGAATTGTAGGTTTTTAAGGGGAGATGGTTGAGGATATATGAGATTTGAATACACAAATGTAGAGAGATTCCTAATGGAAATACCTAAGGAAGTGTTCAAATTGATAGTACGTTGAATGGTTGTGGTAACATGAGTACTAGTGTATATAGAAATAGAAGTGAGGGTTGTGGACGGAGGAATTGAAGTTCCACGTTAGCTTTGAGTGTACCCCAAATATTGAGTGCAACTAGTCATCGTAGCCATGTTATTATTAACAAGATAACCTATACCTTGCATAATCTCTAAATTCCATGTTCACTTTCAAGCATTTTCCTTATATTATCTAAAGTAGGAATGATACTAGTGTCAATGTTTTCATTATGCATAAATTCTTACAATTTTTCACTACCTTCATCCATTCTTCTTATGTTTTCTTGTGGGATATGAGAAACATTATGCACATTGGTTATAGGTAAGAAAGTCATTAGAAATGAGGTATGTAGGTTGTGATCCATAGAGGGTTGATTATCAACACTATTAGTGAAAGAGTTAGAAAACCCAAGATCCATGGTGAATGGTGTATCACAGGATGACATGAGTCTCGAACTATGTCTCACAATAGTATTGCTAATCGGAAACCAAGTTGTAAATCTCATACAAGATTCACAAACTCAATGTTTACCCAAAAGAGAAAGAGGGTACAACATAATGCAATGACCTAGAATGCAATATGTAAATGCAATTTTTAGATTCTAAACAAGGTAATTTTCTTATTACACTATGCAAAGACCTAAAAATAATGTCTTATAAATGCAATTTTGAAATCAAACAATGCAATAATTTTATCAAAATGAAGCTAAATATGATCGAATTGAAGAAACATAAATTCTACAAACAAAAATGCAAAAATGAATGTTTTAATGCCTAAAAAATCAGGAAGTGGCCTTGATCAGGGATCCATTTACCCTAAGGGGAATGGTTCCTAGATTAGGGTTTTTAAAAGTTTTTTTACAAATTTCTAAGTTAATTTTAATAGTTTCCAAATTTTGATTTGATATAGCAAATTACAGTTTGATTTTTCTATGAATTTAATGTTGAATGCAAGTGCAAAATGTGATTAAATGAAAACCTAGAAAACCTAATTTGATATGCATTTTAGTTTTAATTTTCAAATGAAAATTAATGATAATGAAATACTATGTAATTGAATTGAAAAATGAATATTTTTTTATATTTCTCAGATATCAAGACATACAAAAATGCAATCCTAAAACCCTAAATGAAATGCAAAGCTAAATGAAAACTAGACACCCTAAATGAGACTCAATTCCATGAAAAGAAATACAAATGAATGTCAAATCTAAATATAAGGTGAAAGAGGACTCCAAAATCAGAGAATGCAATGATCAAACTCAAGTTCACCAAAATGAAACATCAAAAAATAGGGAGGAGTGTGGTGTTAAATGTTATGAAAGGGGGTTCACCACAAAGGACCTATTTCTCTAATTTCATTCAAGGAAATGATATGAAAGCAATTAGATGAATAAAAACCAAAAGGTGAGTCAAGTCAAGGTATGAATCGACAAATTTTTGCTTTATGTAGGGAAGGGGGTATGAGTAAAATAATACTTTGGGGAGAAGGATTAAAACCATCAAACAAACTCCAAAATACAAGCTATAAAATGCAAATGAAAGAATGCACTCAAAACTACTAGAAATATCAATCTAAAGGAAGATCTAGAAAATGGAAATTGTTGTGTAGGGTATGTGTAAGATCTTCATGGAAAAAATAGACCCTTAAGTGGCAAAAAAAATAAAAAAATCAGAGTTAGGCAACTTGACGTAAAAATTTGAATAAGTTATCTATATTATTTCAAAAATATGTAAGAATAGAATCTATAGAAAATTGAATTTAGTTTCTAAACTACTAGGGTATTTTTTTTTTTGATATTCATTTCAGGAAAATTTGAAATTTCAATGCGTAGTACTTAAATTTAGGAAAAAAATAAGAAGTAGGTGTCCGCCTAACCACCCTAACCACAATAAATGATAATATTTTTATAAGACTAGATATAAGTAGAGGAATCATGTCCTAATGTATGCTTATTTTTAAAAAAAAATTCTCCCAATAAATAATTAATTATGAGTTTTTATTACAAACTTTTAAAAATATTAAAAATAACTGAATTACCAATAAAACTTCAGAATTTAATTTTTTTTAAACTTATAGTATATTTAAGTATAGAATGTAGACGATGTTTTGATTCAAAATGTGATGTTTGAAAGCTATAGTTGTTTTCAATTAGCCTATCAATCAAGACATTAGTCGTAAGTCAAATAGAAAATGAATAATAATTATTTATTAAATTAAAATTAAAACATAATTTATATTGGGTGAAAGTTGAGAATATCCTTTAAAAAACGTTTTCATTTCATCAATTTTGGGTAAAAAAGGTTTTCGCATACCCCTTTGGCCACATACCCATCATATTGCCACTACTGCTAGATCCTTTATTATACCCTATACCCATCACTCAAAAATCACTTTTTGAAGCTCATTAAGGACCCATTCCAACTCATGGCAATGGGTCCTAGTTAGGGCTCATAAAGATCCTCGGGTTCTCTTATACTATGTCTATACCTGCATTCCTAAATTTCATTTTCACACCAAAAATAAATTTTGTAGAAGAGTTTTAAATGACAACTTTCCTTGCAACTTTGAGATAACTTTGCAACTTTTCAATTTTTTTCTTCAAAGGATCTTCCACCTAAAATCTGCAATCACACATCAAAGAGAGAAAAATGTTATTTGTTAGGTGAATGGAGGTTTTCCTTGATCAAACCCCATTTTGGTAATTAAACCTTGAAATGAAACAAAATATTATGAACAAATGATGAATGAACAAGCAATGTCACAACTCACCAAATCTTTGTTTAAACCTTAGATTGTAGATTTGCAATTTTCATGAATTGGCTTCAATGGATATGGATCTTGATCATAAAAGTTGGTTTGAAATGTTTTCCTTGAATGCTTGAATAGATCTTGAACTCTACATCACCATATTAGGTCAAAAAGCATGCACATGATGTAAGAAATATTTGACATGACAATATAATCTTGATTGTTGTAATCTTCTCTTAAATACCTTGAAAATTCTCTTGAATTCTCTCTTCAAAATTGCTAGAATGCTTGAAGTCTTATATTTTAAACTAGGATTTGAACACTTGAAAATCTAGGTGAAACTAAGTGAAATGACCTCTTATTTATACATATCTTAACATTAATTCTTGAAATTGAAATAACACAAACTGACATGTGAATACACATTGACATCATTGAAAATCCTCCAAAAATATAGTTTGAATTTAGGTCCTAGGCCTAAGTGAGGACCCATTCATCCTATGGAGAATGGGTCCTAGGTCACTTACCTAGGACGCATATTGCTCAATGTTAATCATTATGTTATGGAATTTATGAAGGTCAAGTTTTATCCCTTGAAAAATAAAATTAATTAGGCTTGGATTTGAATTAAAGGGGCCAATTAAGGAAAATTAACCTTAATTAATTAATGAAGCCCTAGATTAGTGTGAAAGTATAAAGGTACACCCTACAACACCAAAAATAAGGCACAATTAAGTACATTTTAATTATAAGGTCCCTAAAATTAATGTGAATATATAAAACATATTACAACACTAAATTAATCATCAATAAGCTCATTTTATTCATTATTAATTCTCAAACTAAGTGTGAAAAAGGAATTATTTTTCCTACACTAAAAGATCACATGATAGATGAATGTCAAATATTTTTACATGGAAAAACTAAAATGATAGAAACCACAGTGAGAGTTAGCTCACAATATATTATATTTGGATATAGTATATTGCAAAAATTCTCATTGTAGGTGGAGTCATTGTCTAGTGGACTTACTACCCACAAAGAATAAGATAGACGAAAGAAGGGATGGTTTACAACCTATTGAACTGTAACAATTACATGTTCAATTTTTTGGATTATAGTTCCAAAGAAGTAAAAAAAATATTTGCACCAATTTGGGTCAATGCAATACTTTGCTTTGAATTCACACAATTCACACAACTAATATGTCATTTGCATCACACACATGTAGGTGGAACACTATTCATGTCATCTATCACACATCACTCACACTAGATCTTCAAAACACCAAAATAAATCTTGTATATATATCCACATCAAGTGTAGCTTCAATTAGGTTGGCCTAATTGGAAGTAACACACAAAATTGAACTTGTCATCCTCAAAACATTTCAACATCTTGCACCTTAATTCAAATTAAAATTACCTCAAAATAGGTCAAGATGAACCTATTATAGGTCCTACATAATATTGCAACACATAAGACCTAAACATAAACACCTTCATTTGTTTACCCAAGTAACCAAACGTGGAACTCAAAACTTGATCTCATATGGAATTCTCATTAACTCACATCTGAAAGCTCTAGTTTCTTCAATCTTCCTTTACATGTGTCTCTTCTTCCACAAATACTTTTCATTGAATGAGTTTTATTTAACATAGTTAAATTTATTTCTCTGATTTCGATCAATTTAGAAATAAATTCTTTAGAACACAAGTAGATGTCCTAAAAATTAGTGTAAACTTCCATCTTTTCAAGCTTAGATGAATTCATTCTTCCCACATGTGCACTTGAAAATTCCTTTCACATAAAATCAAAATTTGTTACCTTAATAAATGCATTTATATCATGACATGATATCATAAATCGATAGGGGGTGTATTAAATTTTCCCATTATTGTTCTCCCTTAGCCACTACCTAATTTAATGTTTGATGGAGTTGTCTACATTGGGGAACAAAATAGATAAAATTGATGCTTTTGATTCTCCTTGCATTTCAAAATCCCCTTCCTTTCTCCAAATCCTTTCCATAAATCCTTCTTAACCTCTACCAGGTCAATCTTAGTGATTGGTTCATATCTCTTTACAAGATAGTTATTTTTTATATTTTTTCTTTTGTAGTCTCTAGCAAAGTTTCCTAATTTGCTACAGTTAAAACAAACATGATTCTTCAATCCAAATTTTTGTTTGTTCAATCAATATTTGCACTAATTAGCATTGTGTCCAAATGAATTGGAGTGATAATAGTAGCCTTTGAATGGATAATTTATCTTGTTCAACTTCTAACTTCTACACTCTATAGCTTTATGTCCAAACTTCTTTCATTTAAAACATTGACTTGAGAATGATAAAGAATTTTGATTCATTCCATCATTCTATTTTATTCTATTTTCACAATCTCTTGCCCTATGTCCAAATCTATTGCAAGAATAATAGGCACCATTAAAATAAAAGTACCTTTGAGAATTAGGTTGTCTGATAGGAATCCTTCCTGTTGCAAGAATGAGAAGAATGATGGTGTAGTCATTGATGTCAACTGGTCAATTGGTTATCAACTGGTTGTTGTTGTTGTTAATATCATGGCTATAGGTTATTGACTATATATGTCAAGGATATTGAGAAAATTATATTGACAGAAGATTGCAGGTGTTCAATAGTTGCTCTGAGTCTTACTCCTATGTTTTTGTGGATAAAATATATTTATCATGATTGTTGGAAGTTGCTATATCTAGATTTTTGGCTATTGATTCATTATTCAATGCGAGTTATGTTCACTAGTTGTGAACCGTGGTTCTCTAAGATTTTGGTTTAGGTCTAGGAGAAATTTTGTTGGTCCAGATTTCTCTTTGTTAAATTCTTATGACTTGTGGTTTGAGAGTTTTGTTGCTATGATCATGATAAAGCTAATCTTGCTATCTAGAAGGTTCATGCTTAATTATTCTATGTGTTTTACACTAGTTTGGCTGACCTTGTGTTTAATTCTATCTTCAGAATTAGTGAAGCATGTTAGATCTATTTGGATCCTCATGAAGCATGTGTTTGGGCCACCCTCATTCTATTTCCACCCTAGGATGTTTTAGTGTTGACCTAATTTGAATTTAATGTTGGATGGCTGACTTTGGATATGTTTCAAAGTTGAAGACAGTATAAATATAGGATGAGTTAGTGATGAGAATATAGAAGAGAGAAGAAGAGAGATAAGTGAAAAGAAAAAAGAGTACATAGATGTGAGATTGATGCTATGTAGTAACTATGTGTGATGCGAGTGTGGCAGATTAGTTTGAATCCTAAATGTTGATTTTTTGAATGCAGTGAGTAGAAGGTGTACTCTATCATTCATGCATGTTTGCGATTAGTTGTGGTGTATTTATCTATTGCATTGATATTTTTTTCTCTCTTTAATATATCTCTTTTATCTTCTTTGTATCTCTATGCTAGTGAACCCTCTAGGTTGATAGCCCTATTGGATAGTGAGTCTTGTTTTGGATAGTGAGTCCTTGTTTTGGTAGTGAGCCTTGTTGCTCAGGTAGTGAGCCTCTTATAATCGATTTTGATATTCTCTATAGTGTGAGTTAATCCTCTCCATGGATTTTCCATGTAAATCTAGTGTTGTTGTGTTTGTGTGATGGTTTTTAGTTTCCACACTTGCACTTAATGTTTAATCATTTAAGGAGTGTTAAGGATTAGTTCTAGTAATTAAATTAAAATTTTAATTCTGTGAAAATTGATTCACCCCCCCTCTCAATTGTCTTATTGAACAATTGGTATCAAAGATTGGTTCCTTTGTGAAGAGCTTAACTACTTGAGGAAGGATGGCTAGCAAAATGATTTATGATTATATGAGGTTCGATGGAATTAATAATGATATTTGGAAAATATTGATGGAAGAATATCTAGAGTACCATGGATATAATGTGGAGAAAGATTACAAGAATCCTTACACTCCTATGAATTTTCCAAGTATGGTTGATGAGATCAACTCACATGAAGCAAACAATAAGGAAAAGTAAAATTTGAAGAACATCCTAGTACATTCCAAGTTAATTAAGGTTTAGAATCTAAGGACTACTAAGGAAGTCTGGGATGCTTTGGAAAGGGAACATGAAGGTGGTGAAAGAGTCAAAGAGGAAAAATTGTAGAATTTAGAAACACGGTTTGAGCTTCTACATATGTCTAGGGATTATAATTTTAAAGCTTATGTACATAGATTGGATGAGATAGTTGCCAGAATGTGAGGACTTGGCACTACTGTAGATGAAACTAGGATTGTAAAGAAGATTCTTACAACTCTCCCTGATGCTTATAGTGAGAAGGTGTGTGTTATTGAATAGAGTATAGATTATAAGACCTACACTAAAGATCTATTGTTAGGATTTCTAACATCTTATGAGATGAGGAAGTTGAATCTAAGGAATGGATGCAAATTAGAAACTACTTTTAAGGCTACAAAAGATGAAGATCTAGATGAAGAAAATTTTGATGAAATAGAAGCTAACTTTATAAGAAGGATGAGGAAAGGCTTTAGAGAGTATGAAGGCAAGTTTCCCTTTAAATGCTTCAGTTGTGGAGAAATATGTCATTATGCTGCAAAGTGTTCAAAAAGAGCTAAGATGAATAAACAAAGATATGAGAAAGAAAAGAAAGGAAAGGAAATTAACAAAGCTTATTATGTGAATGAGAATGCTAGTATATCTGATGAGGATTCTGATTATGAGGATCTTGATGATAATGAATTCTTGTTCTTGGCGATAAAGGATGAACCTACTTCTACTAATTCTAAAAAATTGGTAAAGGAAAGCCCTCCAGAGAAGGAGAAAAATGAAGGTACTATTATATCTCTTCTCTACATGCTAAACAAGAAAATAACTACTTGTTTGTTGATAGTGGTTGTTCACATCACATGACTAGTGATAAAAGTAAGTTTATTAAACTTGAAAAATATTGTGGAAGCTTGGTTATGTTTGGAGATGATACTAGTACTAAAATTTGTGGGATAGGTTTGGTCAGTTTTGATGACAAGCATAATACTGATGATGTCTACTATGTTAAGGGTTTAAGACATAAGATTTTGAGTGTTGGATAGATGTGAATTAAGGGATATGATATTGTGTTTAAGGATGAGAGGTGTGAGATCTGGAAAGGATCTGGAAAATTGATTAGTGTTGGAATGAAATCTTAAGGAAATATCTACCAACTTAAGGGTGTTGATGGATGATACTTTATGACTTGGATTAATGATAGTTGGCTATGGAATCAGAGAATGTGTCACATGAATTTTGATAACCTAGAAAGGATTAGTGTTGTTCAGGTTTTGAAAGATTTACCAAGGATTACAAATCCAACTAATGCTATTTTCAAGAATTGTTAGCTTGGAAAGCAAGAAAGAATTCATTACAAATAAAAGGAATAGTCTACTATTGGACTACTTGAGTTAATTCATATAGATCTATGTGGTCCTACAAGATTGAGAAGTCTACAAGGTGAAAGGTACTTTATGCTTTTGATTGATGATTATTCTAGATATACATGGATTACATTTCTTAGAGAGAAATCAGATGCATTAGATAGATTCGAGTCATTTAAAGTTATGGTTGATAATGAAGTAAATTTGATGATAACATGCTTAAGGTCTGATAGAGGTGGAGAATTCACCTCCCATGAGTTTAATATTTTTTGTGAAGTGCATGGACTAAAGATATAGTTATCTAGTCTAAGAACCCCTCAACAAATGGAGTTGTTGAAAGAAAAAATAGAATAGTTCAAGAGGCCGCTAGATCGATGATAGATCGATGATTACTGAGGTTGGTTTACTACAAGTTCACTAGAGAGAAGTTATTCATACTATTGTTTGTGTATTCAATCATTTTCAAGCAAGATAAAATAGTACAAAGACTCCCTATAAGCTATGACATGGAAGAATTCCTACTATTAAGTATTTCAAGGTATTTGGAAGCAAATGTTATATCAAAATAGATGAAGAATCCTTAGGAAAATTTGATGCAAGAAGTGATCAAGGAAATTTTCTTGGGTATGGATGTTGTGGTTGTGTTTTTTATATTTGGTTGCCATTGATGTCAACACTATTATCATTATTGTATTGAAGGTTGTATATGTCAAGGATATTGAGAGAATTGTTAAAGAAAGAGTTCTAGGTTCCTAGTGGAATTATGAAGGTCATGAAGGTGTTTTATTTTGTACATTGAATATTAGTTATTATGGACTAAAAGGTTTATTGTTGAGCGCATCTAGTCCATCCACCATAATTTTTAGAGGTTCATGTGAAGATTTGTTCCAGTTATGAAGATCTGTGTTCTAATAGTGTTTCTGTGGGTTCTGTCATTGTTCCTAATTGAAGTTTACATGTTTCTAATAGTTTCTATTATTGTGGATATTTATTTGTTAGTTCTTGTTGCTTGTGGATGTCTCTAGATCATACTCTATCTTTGTTGCACATGTGTGTTGATCAGTGTGCTCATGGTTGAAGATTTTTCTTAGTATGTTCAAGTTTTCATGTTCTTGGCTGACATGATGGTTGTGGTGCATTGCGGATCCTTGAAGATTTAATTTTGAATGTTTGGTTCACTCGAGGATATTGTTTTGTTTTGCATCATGATACTAGTCAATGGTGGTTGATCCACATTGAAATTTTGTTTGTAAATTTGGGCCAACATTGAAAATATGTTTGATATTTTTGTCGACAATGTTGTTGATGTAATTCCATGTTGCAGATATATAAGAGTGATTGTTTGAGTGAATTTATTCCAGAGAAAGTGTAGATGTGTGAATAGTGGCTAAATAATTTGATTGTAGAGCAGAGTAAGAAGAAGTTTGAGCAAAGTGTGAAGAAGGTTTTATGTGCTTAATTGTAACTATAATCAAGCTTGTGAAGAAGCTATTTCCTTAGTTCATACCCTACAGATCTAATCTGTATTACTATGCATTATTGGGAAGTGAGCCCTCTTGTATTTGAGTAGTGAGCTCTGGGTAATGTGCCTAAATGCATGTGCATTCCCATTATTTTTCTTATACTAGTGACAAAAGAAAATTTGTAAATCTAGAGAAGTATGATGGTGGGATTGTAAGATTTGGAGATAACAATTCTTGTGTGATTCATGGAAGAGGGTCTATTTGTCTTGGTGGTAAGCATAACACCTGGCGATGTTCTTTATGTTGAAGAATTGAAGGAGAACTGCCAAAATATAATGGTGCTAAAAAAGAGAAGAACAAAATTTTGGATGTCATTAGAACAATGATGATTGAAGAAATGTGCCTCACATCTACCGGAGGAATTTGTAGCACCGTTGTGTACACTTTGAACCGTGTAAATGTAAATGATAATTTTGGTAAGACTCCTTTTGAACTATGGTTTGGTTATAAGACTACTGTTAAATACTTCAAGATCTTTGGAAGCAAGTGTTACATCAAGAGAGATGACAATATAGGAAATTTTGATGCAAGAAGCAATGAAGGAATATTTCTAGGTTACTCTACTAGAAGCAAGGTCTACCGGTCCTATATTAATTCAGTGTACAAAACCCATCAGTATATTTAACAGTTGGTGCATACTGATCTATGTGGTCCTTTTGGAGTCAGAAGTCTCCAATGGTGAAAGGTACTTTATGTCGCTTTATTGATGATTATTCTAGAATGATATGGGTTTCTTTAAGAGAAAAATGTGAAGTATTAGAAATTTCTAAAAGTTCAGTTATGGAAAAAGTGAGAAAGGTCGAAAATCAAATTTAAGGTTAGAAAAGAGGTGATGAATTCACCTGTGAGTTTAATTATTTATTCAAGAGTATGGAAAGGATAGCATTCGCTTCCTTGAACTCCTCAATGTAATGGTGTTGCAAGAGAGGAAGAAATATAACAATTTAGATGTTGCTAACAATGATGATTAGCAAATGCCTCATCTACTATCCAAAGGAAGTTGGTAAGTACTATCGTACACTTTGAAACTAAGTAAATGTAAATGGTAATTTCAAGAACTTTTGAACTATGGTTTGCTATAATCCTATTGGTAAATGATCTGAAGAAGTGTTGATCAAAATAAATGACTATAAGTACCTTTGATGAAAGAATTGATGAAGGAATCTTCTAGGTTACTCTACTAGCGTTTAAAGCAAGTGTTATAATGTACATTGAGAAAATGGCTGAGAGTGCAAATGAGTTGATGAGGATTTGTCATCTAGACATTGTGATAAGGATTTAGATGAAGATAATAAAAAACAAAGGAAAAGAATGTTTAGACACAAAATCAACTTCAAATTGTGCCATATGTTCTGGTAAGACAACTTCAATTTGTTCTAATAAATCAAGATAGTCAAGAAGCATAGACAAGTGCAAGTGTAGAAGAAAGAACAAAAGAATTAGAAGTTCAAGAGAATCTTAAAACTCTGAGGTGTGTAAAGCTAAATCATTCTAAAAATCAAATTATAGGAGACAAGAATAAAGGAGTGCAAACTAGAAGAGATTGCGTAAGAGTATTGCTGATTTCCCAAGATTGAGCCTAAGATGTCAATGAAGCTTGTAATGATGAACACCGGATGGAAGCTATGAAGGAAGAAAACTCATGAAGATTGAAAAGAATGATAGCGGATACTTGTTCCTAATTCTAAAGATAAGAATGTGATTGGTACTAAATGGGTCTTTTAAAATAATCTAAATGAACAAGGTGAAGTGGTTTGAAATAGCAAACCGTATGTAAAGGTATCTACAAATGGGAGGTATTTATTTTGAAGAAAACATGCCTGTGGTTAAGTTAGAATTGAAGTTGTGGGGTTATTTTGCTATGCTGCTATAAAAGCTAAAAGTTTATCAAATGGATGTGAAGTCAACTTCCCATCGTGGTGAGTTGATGAAGACATTGAACAACTCGATGGATTTAACCTGATTACAAAGAAGATAGGGTTTTTGATTAATTGCATGACCTGGCAAGGCCAGAGTTTAGTGTAAGTTAGATCGAAAATATTTATTAAAGCTGATTCAATAGCACGCTAACAACTTATATTTCAAATTGATCATGATAAAGAATTAATTATTGAGGTCTTTTTTGATGACATTATTTTTGGAGGAGATGAGAATCTATGTATGAGGTTTGTTGATGAAATCAAGAGTGATTTTGAGAAGAGTATGATTGGAGAGATGAATTTCTTTCTTGGATTGCAAGTTACTCAGTTAGACAAGGGGATCTTCATATCTCAGTCCAAATATGTGAGAGAACTGCTGAAGAAGTTTGGCATGGGTGACTTAAAACCTGCTATAATTCCCATGGTAACCGATGTAAGTTGACATAGAACAATATCTTCCAAGAAAATCAAAAAGACATGTTAATGAATGGTGATTTCTATTTAACTTCCGCACTCAGACCATACATTATGAATGTTGTATGTATGGTTGCTATATTTCAAGCTGGATCCAAAAGAGTCTCATGTGATTGTTGTAAAGAGAATATCTGTGTATCTAAAAGGAAGAATTTATTTTGGGTTGGTATCCTAAGATGATGATTCTACTTTGAATGTATATACTAATGCAGATTGGGTTGGAGATGTAGATGACAAGAAAAGTACTAGTGGTCGTGCTTTCTTCCTAGGGAAGAAGCTGGTGTCCTGGTTGAGCAAAAAGCATAATTCCATTTCTCTATCTACTATTGAAGTAGAATATATTGCTGCTACAAATAATTGTACTCAAGTGATATGGGATGAAATAGATGTTGAAAGATAATAGTATTATATGATGAACCTATTGCCATATACTATGACAACTCAAGTGAAATTAACATATCAAAGAATCTAATGCTACACTCTAAGACCAAGCATATATAAATCAAGTTTCACTTCTTAAGAGAAAAAGTGAGTGAGAAAGAAGTTAGACTGGAGTATGTTCCTACCAAAGAATAGATTGAAGACATTTTCACTAAGTCATTGCCAAAGGATACTTTTGAGTATCTCAAAGGGATGCTAGGGGTAATTAACCCTCCTGATTTGAACTAAAGATGCATTTACTTGCATCAATCTGTGTGCTTCACAGATATTTCCTAATCTAGATTGATATTTCTATGGCTGCTACTCAGGGGGAGTAGTCAGATGTATAGATATGTGGTTCAAAGATTGTATGTGGGGAGATAATGGTTATATTTTCCATTGATTTCAAAAGGGGAGAAGATTCATGTGGAAAACTACTACTTATCTAGAGTAAAGAGTCTTGTGTGGAGAAGATCATGCAAAATAAGTCAAGGAAGAAGATTCGAAATCTAAGGAGGAGTAAGTGTTGATTGAGAGTTGGGTTGATGGTGTTTTTCACATCATGTGTTGCCATCAATGGAAAAGGTGGAGATTGTTGGATGATGTGGTTTTTTTGCTGATATGTGGTTGTCATTGGTGTCAACACTATTAGCATTATTGTATTGAAGTTTGTATATGTCGAGGATATTGAGAAAATTGTTAAAGAAAGAGTTCCAGGTTCCCAATAGAACTATGAAGGTCATGAAGGTGTTTTGTTCTGTACATTGAAGATCATTTGTTATGGAATAAAGAGTTTATTGTTGAGTGTATCTAGTCCATCCACCAAAAATTTTAGAGGTCCATGTGAATATTTATTCGAGTTATGAAGATCTATGTTCTAATGGTGCTTCTGTGGGTTCTATCAATGTTCTTGATTGAAGTTTATGTGTTTCTGATAATTTTTGTTGTTGCAAATATTTCTCTATTAGTTCTTGTTTCTTGTGGATGTTTCTAGATCATTCTCTATCTTTGTTGCACATCTACTTTGATCGGTGTGCTCATGGTTGAAAATTTTTCTTGGTATGTTCAAGTTTTCATGTTCTTGGACGACATGATAGGTGTGGCATGTTGTGGATCCTTGAAGATTTAATTTTGAATGTTTGGAATGCTCGAGGATATTTTTTGGGGTTGCATCATGATATTAGCCGATAGTGGTTGATCCACATTGAAAATTTGTTTGTAAATTTGGGCCGAAATAAAAAATATGTCTTATATTTTGGCCGACAAGGTTGTTGATGTAATTCGATGTTGCAGATATATAAGAGTGATTGCTTGAGTGAATTTAGTGTGTGCATAAAATTAAATGTATTCCAGAGAAAGTGTCGATGTGTGAATAGTGTCCAAATCATTTGATTGCAAAATAGAGTGAGAAGAAGTTTGAGCAAAGTGTGAAGAAGGTTTTCTGTGCTTAACCGGAACTATAATCAGGCTTGTGAAGAAGCTATTTCCTTAGTTCATACCCTATGGATCTGATTTGTATTACTTTGTATTGTTGGGAAATGATCCATCTTGCATTTGAGTAGTGAGCTCTAGGTAGTGTTCCTAAATGCATGTGCATTCCCATTATTTTCCTTATGCTTTTAATAGGGTATACTATTGTGGACTAACATCCACCATGGTTTTTCCCCTAACAAGGTTTCCACATAAAAAATATTGGTATTCTTTGTGCTTTTGATGTGTTGTTTGTTCATGGTTTACTATTCATTCATCAAATATAAGATTAAGTTAAGTAAAGTTTGAAAAAAATTAAATATTTTGTGAAAACTGATTCGCCACCACCTCTTAGTTGTCCATCCTTATTTTGCCAACAGGGTATTCTACTAAAATCAAAGCATATAGATGTTTCAATAAAATACTAAGAAATATTATAGAGAGTACTAATTTCAAGGTTGATGAAACAATGAAGAATTATATTGACATTGATGGATATGTATCTGATGAACTTGATTATGTAAGAATATAAGAGATTATGGAAGAATAGAAAAATGATGAGCAAGAAAAATTGGATGAACAAAATGAAAGAGAAGAATAAGCTTTGGTGGTGTCCCCTAAGACACCTAGATATGTACAAAAGAATCATTCAAAAATTCAGATCATTGGAGACAAGACAAAAGGTGTATTGACTAGAAGCAAAGCTAGCGCTAAAATGAACTTGCGTTTACTTTCTAAGATTGAACTGAAGACTATAAGTGAAGCATGTAAAGATGAAAATTGGATGGGAGCTATGAAAGAAGAACATATGTAGATTGAGAAGAATCAAACTTGGGAATTGGTTTTGAGACCATCAGATAAAAAAATTATTGGATTGAAGTGGGTGTTTAGAAATAAGTTGAATGAGAATGGAGAAGTGGTTAGAAACAAAGTGGGGCTTGTGTGTAAAGGTACTCACAAGTAGAAGGCATAGATTTTTAGGAGACCTTTGCTCCAGTAGAAAGAATGGAAGCTATAAGGATGTTCTTAGCATTTGCTGCTCATAAATATTTCAAGGTCTATTAGATGGATGTCATGTCTACATTTTTGAATGGTGAGCTAGAAGAAGAAGTCTACATGGAACAACCAGAAGTATTTTAGTTGGTAGATCAATCGAATATAGTGTGCATATTGAAGAAATATTTATATGGATTAAAGAAAGATCCTAGAGCTTGGTATGCAAGGTTAGATAAGTATTTGATTCAACAAGGTTTCAACAAAGGTACCATAGATAGTAATTTGTATTTTAAATTTGAAAATGAAAAAATATTTATTTCGATTGTATATGTTGATGACATTATTTTTGGAGGAAATGAAACTGTGTGAAAGAGATGCAGAAAGAATTTGAAATTTATATGTTTGGAGAGATGAATTTCTTTCTTGGGCTATAGATCAATCAAACAAAGAAAGGGATTTTTATTTCACAATCTAAGTATGCAAAAGAGATGTTGAAGAAGTTTGGGATGGATGGTTCCAAACTGATATGCACTCCTATGGTGAATGGCTAGAAACTAGGTAAAGATGAGATTCACCTAAGGCTGATCAGAGAAAGTATAGATCTATGATTGGTGGACTACTATATTTTTTTAAGCTACTAGACCAGATATTATGCATGATGTATGTCTTATGGCTAGATTTCAAGAAGATTATAAGGAAACACATGTTAAAATAATTTTTGGGTGAGTGTAGGATCATGGGGGTCCAAAAAGTGGCGATATGACCCAAAAGTGGTTGAGGAAATTTTTTTATCCAAACTTGATGAAAAGAAATGGGTTTATTAATAAAAATATAGATTTCCACCAATATAAGACAAGACTTATTTGGAATCAAATAGATACTTATTATTGATTTTTTACATGCATTTTGACTAAAGTCTTGATTGATAGGATGATTGAAAAAAATCTATAATTCTTAAATGATTTCACATTTTCTTAATACAAAAGATGTGACACATTCTTTGTTTCCCATACTATAGGATAAAACAAAGAGAATTTTATTTTCATAAATTTTTGACCAAGTTATGATGGTCAAGCAAACAAGTTTTAATATTTTTTAAAATTTCTAATAAAAAAATCATAACTAATTATTTACTTGAAAAAAAATTATAAAATAAATGTGACACATCCAGGCATGTGTCCTCTAATTTTATTGAAAATTTCAAAAAAATATATTATTTTTTGCTTGTATTTAGGTTGGTTCGACATACACCTGCTTTTCATTTTTTTCTTGAAAACTTAGTACTGTTGTATTTTTTTTTAAATAAAAGGCTATAGGTCAACCAAATATATTAATATAATAAAATAAGTGATTACAATAGTAGTGTTTTGAAAGCTATAAGAAAAATATAGAAACACTTATAAGAAACTAGCTTTACAAATTCAAAATAGTTGTTTCAAAGGTAATTTCAAAATATGAAAACTAATTGTAACTAAGGGTAAATTTTTGGATTAGATTCATCAATAAATAAAGCATATAAAATAAACCCAAAGATCTATAAAGAATAATGAAAACTAAAAAGAAGAACAAATATACCTTTTATTCGTAGGAGTTTCCATATTCACCTTGATAGTACATTCTAACTTGTTGATTTGTGTTGCCCTCAAATTCAACGTGCGAGCAATCTAAAAATAAAGCCTAAGTCCTACACAAGCTTTGAAGGATTTGAATCTAAATGAAATATGCCTATGCCTATGAAAAAATGACTCTAAAATGCCAAATTAATCTAATTATTAATATGCCAGAATATTGTAATCTATGTGTGTAATCTAGAAATGAGAGCAAAATAATATTTTACAGAAAATGCCATTTTGAATGGACGGACGAGATTGACTTCTGACAAAGACCTAAAATCAGAGGCCTAGATTAAATCTGACAATCCCTAATTAGGGTTAGGGAAAAGTCATTAATCGAGCAGTCGAGATGTCATCTAAGAAGATCGAACCGGCGGTGGAGAATAAATGAGGAAATTAATTCAAAAATAAAGATTTTCGAAAATGAAGAAGATAAAGACTGGACTGAAGATTAGTTTTGGAAAGATCAAGAATCTTCTCGATCACTTTATTTCTGGAGGAAAGTTACCAATTTGGAACTAAATTAATTCCAAATGTGAATTTTGTGAAATAATAAATAATCAATTTTTAGATTATTTACCAAAATGGACTGTCAGTTAAGATTGAGATGACATTTTAAATAATTTCATTTATTTAAAATGAGAAGAATATTGATTTAGGAAATTAAATAATTAAAGATAATTATTTAATCTAGCAGATAAGACTAATAATTTAATTTATTTATTTATTTATTTAATTATGACAGTTAGTGATATATTAAATAAATAAATAAAACTTATTTATTTAATAATCGAAGAAATGACTCGAAGAAGGGTGATTAAATAATTAAGAAATTTATTTAATTATGGGAAGATCTAGATAATTAATAATGACGATTTAATAAAATGAATAAAATTTATTTATTTAATAATCATGAAGAATAAAGGACATGAATTAATTAAATGATTGGCGTGAATTATTTAATTAATAGTCAAATGTGAACAAGGACAAATTAAATGTCATAATTAGTTATAAAGTAAAAATGAAGTTTATGCCCAGGTCATTTTAGGTATTTATATTTGCCCTCTGTCATAACGTCACTTGTCGCATTGTGACAAAGAAGATAAATCAAAATATGCCCTAGTGCAAAATAAGACGAGGAAGAATGACGAGGAGGGTAGCAGTATGCCTCCTCGAGAGGACAGATGGGTTCCAAGAACACGAGTGTGCTCTCGAAATTGATGAGAAGACTAGAATATGAAGAGACAAAGAAATGTTAGTGAAAAAGATATGGATGATGATATAGATGCAATGTTTATATGAGATGAGTGGGAGAAGATGACAAGACTAAAGAAGATGCATGTTAGTTCCTAGACCAAATCCTTCAAAACATTGCCATAGGACTTTAATATTTATTGCTCTTAATCATTGGATGGTAAAATGACACAAATGGACAACAAACATCAAGTGATATGACATAGACCAAGGTGCAAGGGTCATCCATTTGAAAATGTGATAGTCACAGTAAAGGAACGTCTCAACTCATACTATGGGTGAAGTTTCAGTCTTTGTCAAGACAATCCATGTATAACAAGAAAAAAAAAAAAGGCCGTGGAGACGCCATTGCACCTCTAAATCCTTCATGGGACATCCTGAGGTAGCTAGTACACACCACAAAGAAAAGACAATAAAAGATAGACAAAAATAGTCAAGATAGTCAAAAGATAAGACAAGATAGACCGAAAGATTAACAGCTGCGTTATTTTTGTTTGCCAATGTTTGTTTGTCAAAGATTGATTTCCTATCGATTTGACAATTTGGACAATTTAAAGGTTTTTCCAATTTGACGGTGTTGACAGTATGACGGGGCCTATTGTCAGGAAGGACACATCCTAAAAAAGGCAAAGGATATTTTGATGAGGTCCAAATCCAAGGACACATCTTGAAGAGGACCAAAGTGACGACCGACATTGTTTTGACTATGTTTTGGGCAAGTTGACTGGCTGTTGACTATATGATTGATTGATCAGGCTATCCATTTTTGACCAATTTTGACATTGACGCTTCAAAATGACCTGCCTTGTAACCGAGTTTGACTATGTCTAACTTATTTGACCAATGTGACGATTGTGACAAATGCCATAATTTTATTTGGATCAACCTAAAAGGACTGACCTAATGTCTCGGGGACTCATTGATTGATGGCCTTTCCTACGTAGCAAATGTACAGAGACAACGTAGTTCAACAATGACATGAACCGGATCAATCAATGACTTTGACTCCATTTTTATGATTTTGACATTGATTTGGATGTTTTTGTGTTTTTCCTTTTCGTGATTTTTATGATTTTTAGGTCTTTCTTAGGACATTTTATATGGGATGTTTTTGGTATTTCTTCGTGACATTTTTATGATGTTTTGTCTTTTTCGTGACATTTTATGTTTATGGTCTTTTAGGACATTTTATGATGTTTTTGGTCTTTTGTCATTTTATGATTTTTTGATTTTGACGCTAAGAGGATCAATAAAATGCATATGACCTGATGCCCACATGAGAATCCAAGACATACATGATTGTGCCCCTAGTCAAGTTGAATACCACACCGATATGTGTGATGACAAAGTTGTTTGATGGGAAGGACCTATCCTAAAACAATGAGATGATGATGATAATGTGACGAAAGTATGGAGGTCTACAACCAGGCCAGGAATGCTGTCAAGTAATGTTTTGGATAATGTGCTTGTATGGGTTAGACTCCTTGCATTTGGAATGACCTGGTTAGGACTAGATGGGATGATGATTATCCTTAGACCGTTTGAAAAGGGAAAGCCAAGATAGGTGACAAGCATGAAAGGATAGGGGGTGGCCTTGGTAAAAGATGAGAGACATGAGACTAATGGAATTGTAATATGATTTTCAAGGACTATGTCGTATAAGGACAATAAGACTATGACAGTCAATGACATGATGTTTCATGAATTGTGTATGACCGAAGGATAGACATGTCAAGAGTTTTCCCAAAGCATAATTTATGTGTGCCCATTTTATGTCAAGACCAAGATAGGTGGGAAAGTGAATGGAAATGATATGGATCAAATGGTCGGATGCCAATGTCAAGAGGAAGGTCTAGGAGATGAGATGACTTGCCCCCAAGTATAAAAGTCCACATAGATGATTTATTTTACACTGCCTGTTTTTCAAGTTTTCATCATGGTACTTATCCAAGGTGCCTGTTTGTCAGGTTTTCACCATTGGATGAAATTTTCTCTTTACTATTTTTTTGAATTTTTTTTTTTTTTGGTGTCACCAAGACACCTGTTTGCTAGGTTTTCATCAGGGTGACAATGTTTTACATTTTTCAAAATTTTAAAAGCTCTATTAATCCATTTCATTGTCCTAACATATAAAAACATGAGGATACTCCGATATACCAAATCATGAGGATACTTCGATATACCAAATCGTGAGTGTAATAACATAAACGGGTCTATTTTTTTGATCACTAAGTTTTCACAAGGTGAGAGCCTAATCACCTACCATTTTGCAAACACACTCAAAAACATTAGAAGACATGTTCCTTTTAATTGCACTGAAAGTAAGTGTGTACTAATCTAAGAAAAATATAGGCACAATGTTTTGATGTTTAGTCTTTGATGTTCAAACCTGCAAGACCACATGTTAGTAGTTTGAATATTTTCCTTTGACCCATGAAAAAATCCAACACCACATGTTGCCAACAAAGATTACTAACCAAAAATAAAAAATAAAAAAATTTAATGACAGTAGAAATTTAAAACAGTGATATCTTTCTCAAAACTTAATGAAATTTTAAATTGTTTGAATCCATGGAAATTTGAAATCAAACCTTCAAAACCCAGAAAGTATTTTCTAAGATTCTACACAAAAAAAAAACATTATAGGAAAAAGAAAACGCGGGTTTTAAAAGCTAGATTAAAAAAATAGTGATCACTAAAATAGCCATAACTTTCTCACATCTTAACAAAATTTAAAACCATTTCAAGTTCTAGAAATATGAGAATGAGATCTACAAAACCCAAAAAAAAATTTAAAATATTTTATTCGCCCATTTTTCTGTGCTCAAAAGAAGGTGATAGGATTTTGTATGACTTCTTGGCTACAACCTACAAAACAGTGAAAACAAGCAAGAAAAACACACAAATATTTCTATAGAATGTCGGGTTCACCAATGTAACTAAGGGTACCTTGATTAGATTATCAATTGATAAAGCATATAAAATAAACCCAAAGATCTATCAAGAACAATGAAAACTAAAAATAACAATTATACCTGTCATTCATAGGAGTTTCCATGATTCACCTTGATAGTACCTTCAAACTTGTTGATTTGTGTTGCCCTCAGATTCGATGTGCGAGCAATCTGAAAATAAAGCCTAAGTCCTACACAAGCTTTGAAGGATTTGAATCTAAATGCCTATGCCTATGTCTATGACAAAATGACTCTAAAATTCCAAATTAATTTAAGCACATGCTTAATATTGTAACTATGCGAATCTAGAATGAGAGAAAATAGCATTTTATAGAAATGCCATTTTGAATGGATGGATGATTGACTGACAAAAGACCTAAAATCAGGCCCAGACAACCGACAACCCTAATTAGGGTTAGCAAAGTCATTAATCGTTGCATCGTAGATGTCATCCAAGAAGACCTAGAATCGGCAGGAGAATAAATGAGGAAATTAATTCAAAAATAGTATCACAAAAATGAAGAAGATAAAGAGTGGACTAAAAGATCGCCTTTTTGGAAAAGATTAAGAATCTTCCCGATCACTTGATTTCTAGAGGAAAGTTACCAATTTGGAACTAAATTAATTCCAAATGTGAATTTTGTGAAATAATAAATAATCGATTTTTAGATTATTTACCAAAATGGACTGTCAGTTAAGATTGAGATGACATTTTAAATAATTTCATTTATTTAAAATGAGAAGAATATTGATTTAGGAAATTAAATAATTAAAGATAATTATTTAATCTAGCAGATAAGACTAATAATTTAATTAATTTATTTATTTATGTAATTATGACAAATAGTGAACATTAAAATAAATAAATAAAACTTAATAATTTAATAATTAGAAGAAATGATCAAGAAGGGTGATTAAATAAATTGTTAAATTTATTTAATTAATAACTGCGAAGAATAAAAGGACATGAATTAATTAAATGATTATGAATTATTTAATCAATAGTCGAATGTGGACCAAGGACATAATTAAATGTCATAATTATGCTAGGGACAAAGTGGCAAAATGAAGCTTGCAGCCTAGGTCATTTTTAGTATCTACACTAATATATAATATTAGCCTTCAAAAATTTCAACTGCGAAGGCTCAATTAGTCTAGCCAGGGCATTTCCAATAGATGATCCATCCACCCCTTCTCCTTTATGCATGAATTGATGATCAAGAGGAGTAGATTATGAGTTTGCAGTGATGTTTATATCTAGAATTACCACTTTTTCCTTGATCAAATTTGCATTCAAAATCCCTTCTATAGCTTGAGACCCTACTGACTCTATCTCATTATGATTGGACAACATTTCATCCCCAATTTCAAAATTATGGTGTGCTAATGCTCTATAAAGGTAGCTTGATGTTCTCAACCAAACTTTCATTGCAATGTAAAAATTCTATATCCAAAATTTTGTTATAAAAATACGTTTTGGGAAGATCCCGCACACAAATGCTTCTCCCTTCCAAAAACTTATATTTCAAGTAGGTATATGTGCAGGATCATGATGGGGCCAAAAGTGGCAATGATGGGTATGGCTGATGACTATTTTTAACCCAAAATTGATGAAATGAAAAGGGTTTCTAAAGTAGATTCTTAGCTTTCCACCAATATAAATTATGCTTACTTTGAATTTAATAAATAATTATTATTCATTTTCTATTTGAATTACGACTAAAGTCTTGATTGATAGGTTGATTGAAAAACATCTATAGCTTTCAAATGGCATCACATTTTTGGAATCCAAAACATGCATCACATTTTATGCTTCACATACTATAGGATTAGAAAAAATTAATTTCATGAAGTTTTACCGCTAAGGTGGTCGACATATGAGTTTTCATATTTTTTAAAAGTTGTACAAAAAAATCATAATTAATTATTTATTTGGAAAAAATTTAAAAAAATATGCATCAGCATTGGGGCATGAGTCTCATTTATATTCCAATCTTATAAAAAAAATATATCATTTTATTGTGGTTAGGTATTTACAGACACCTACTTCTTATTTTTTTCCTAAAATTTATGTGTACTATCACATTGAAATTTCAAATTTTCACCAAATAGATTTCTTATTTTTGAAACAACCTATTAGTTTAGGAAATAAATTCAATTTCTATAGATTCTATTGTTACATATTTTTAAAATAATATAGATAACTTATTCAAATTTTTACGCCAAGTTGTCAACTCGAGTTTTTTTGATTTTTTTGCCAATTTCTTAAGGCCTACTTTTCCATGATGATCCTGCATACACCCCGCATAATTTTAGTAAAGCATTGTCTTGCATAAATACTTCATTGATAGTTATATTTTCCAATTTTACCATATCTTTATAATTTGGATTCAAGTCCAGCACATTAGATACAAAAATTGATACTAGTTCTGAAGGAAGAATTAACCTTTGAGCGTCTAGATGCAGGATGTCATCACCAATTAATTTTTTCAAACATTTATAAACTGGTAGACAATTAGTCTTAAATATGTATGATAAATGCTCTATATACACTACTTTAGAGAATAACACCTCCCATTCCTGTATAGGAAAAGAATCTTTATTGTTTCATGGCGTGAGCTCCATATTGCAATATCAAATCAAAGGCCCCTACACAACACACTACCCAAAAGAGTTGAATGGGATAGTTATGTGTTGAAAATAACTAAATACATATACTATGGTAGCAAAAAATCTTCACATAACAAGATTGCTCCATAAAACCTCAACAAAATGCTCAAATTTTATACAGCTTTTTCAAATTATTCTAGAAAATAATTCTATAGCCGACATCCATTGAAAGCAATAGAATGTATAAAGCTTATAAAACATTCTCAATAGAATAATTAAAGCTTAAAATTTCATGATCCGACATCCTTTGAACAAGTTCATACCAGAACCCACGCACCAACAAACACAAGAACACCCATGAACAACCATGAACTAAAATATAGAAGCCCACAAAATGCTTGGACTCACACGAACTGAAGCCAACTGTGCAACAATTCTTCTTGAACACCCATGCAATTAAAACATATCACGAGATTGCATTTACAACTTCCTTTGCAAAATGAAAACCCAGCCATACAATTAATAGGAATGGATTTCAAAAAATTTCAAAGACAAACAAAAATCCAACACATGTGAAGGCATCTTATCCTTCCTTTGAATCACCTCCAGGAGATACCAGACACCTCCAAATTATGACTCCTACAAAATAAAAACACGTGTTATTTAAAACACATACCTTCACAATAGTGACCAAGACCTCAACAAGGATTTTGAGATAAATTTGTATATGCCAAATATTCTTCCTTTGTGCGGTCGACATATTATATCTCTTCTACTTAGACAATACAAAATCCATGACATTCAGAAATCCATTCATCCTATTATAGATGCACTGCACTAGAAATGTTCCACCACTAACACCTAGACTATATTCACCCTTACTTTCACTTACCGACACACATGTCAAACTGAATTCCACACTACCAAGTACTTTTACTTTGTACTAAGCTTGCTCTATTGTTAACATGCACAATGATGACTACACTCAATTTTCTAAAAAAATTGTTCTTACATATTTTTCAAATTATGTTAATAACTTATTCAAATTTTTATGCCAAGTTTCCTACCTCTATTTTTCTAAATTTTTATTGTCACTTAAGGTCCTAGTTTGGACTCCCATGATCCTACACGAACCCTTTCAAATATTTGAATGAAAATTTGGATTATAGGTTACGGTATCCTAGAGATACTAATTTTACTCTAAGTTCCTATACAGATGCAAATTGGGATGGATGTGTAGATGATAGAAAGAGCACAAGTGGTGGTGCATTCTTTCTTGGTTGCATATTAGTGGCATGGTTGAGTAAAAAGCAAGATTTAGTTTCCTTGTCTACTACTGAAGCTGAGTATATTGTTATTGCATCTTGCTATACACAAGTTCTATGGATGAAACAAACATTGAAATATATCATAGTGGTGTATGATGATCCTATTTCTATCTTTTGTGATAACACAAGTGCAATTAACATTTCAAAAAATCATGTGATGCACTTGAGGAAATTTTTTATATCTATCAAGTATCATTTCTTGAGGGAGAAGTTTGTAGAGAATGAAGTAAAACTTGAATATGTTTCAATGAAGGATCAAATTATTGATATATTTACGAAAGCTATTCCTAAAGATACTTTTAAGTATCTTTAGGAAAAGTTAGGGGTCATTGCCCCTCCTTTCTTCAACTATATGCATATGGAGATGCATAAGTCCAGTGAATCTATGGATCTATCTTTCTTCTGGACTGATGTTTGGTGGCTACCTCTCAGAGGGAGCAGGTAGTGTCATGTGTTATCATTGTGATTATTCTATTGTCAAAGGGGAAATTAATCTATATATCTTTTTCCTTTGCCATTGATGTTAAAAGGGGGAGAGGAAAGGAAGTATGTTGAATAATGGGGAAATGTGTGCTTTATAACCTAGTTCATAGAACACCACTTTTCTCCAATTATAGTTCAAGTATGTCCTAGTAATCCAAATTGGATTGACTATCAACACCAAATGGTGATTCAATTCTTAACAAGGAAAACCTAGGAGGGGTTATTTTAGGCTTTGAGGGGTTCACCACCAAGCCAAAGCTTGGAAAAGATAACTTAACATTCAAATCACAAAACCTAGTAATGTAAGCTAAATGATGAATGAAGATAATGAAATAATGCAACAACAAGTTAAAATATGTGTACCTGGGAAGTCTGGAAATGTGATGAAGGATTTAGAGGAGTGATGATGTCTCTTGACTCTTTTCTTTAATTGTTGTTTGTGGATTGTCTTGGCAAAAAGACTGGGACAACTTGGCCATTAGTATGAGCTAGGACATTCCTTATCTGCGACTGTCTGTTTTGCAAATGGATGACCTTGCACACCTTGGTCTATGTCATACCATGGTGTTTGTTTTCCATTTGTGTCATTTTACACCTAATGATTATTAGTGTAGAGTCTTGTTTGGAAAAATATGCATCTTTAAAGTTGTCTCCACTAACATCCATATCCTCCACGCTAACATTTCTTTTATGCTACTTATCTATTTTCCTCTTATCCATTTTGAGTGCACACTCATGTTCTTTGAGCCAACATGTCCTCTCGAGGGGGCATACCACAACCATCCTCATCATCCTTCCTCATCCTCTTTATACTGGGGCATGTTTTGACTAAATTTCTTTGACACAACATGATAAACTGCATTGTATGAAAGAGGGGAAAAATGCAGACACTAAAAATCATCCCACGCTTGTGATTTCTAAATTCTCCATCATTTCCCCTTTTGAATTTGATAATTAAATAATTTTAATTGTTTAATTATTTTCTAAAGTCATAATTCTTCTATTAATTAAATAATTTTAATTATTTAATTAATTCATTTTTATCTTTATTCCTCGATTAATTAAATAAATTTTATTTATTTAATTATCCATTTTCCACTAATTAAATAATTATTTTAATTATTTAATTATTCATTGGCTACCCAAATTAAATAATTTTTATTATTTACTCCTATCACCTCTTTATCCACTTGAATCTTATATCTAGATCAAATCTTATCACTTGACATCTTATTTAATCCTAGTCTTTGATTGAATTATCTCATAATTCAATCTCAACCCTTCATCCTTATCATTTTCCCTAATTTTACCCCAACCCTAGTCCATACCAACTTTCAATCTTGACCATTGATTAAAACATCCAGGGCATGTGCGGTGATCATCAAGGAAAAAATAGCCTTAAGTGGGCAAAAATTTAGAAAAATCAGAGTTAGCAACTTGGATATAAAAAATTTGAATAAGTTATCTATATTATTTCAAAAATGTAAGCATTAGCATTTGTAATAACTTGTAGTTTCTAAACTACTAGGTTTATTTTTATTTTTAAATCTATTTGGTTTAAATTTGAAATTTCAATGCACTCAGTACAAATTTAAGGGAAAAAATAAGTAAGTCTATGATCCATACAAATATATTTTGAGAGTGAGCAGGTAGATCAGCATTCCACAGATATTTTGTATTTTTCAGCAGTTACGACAGATTTGAGCACCCTTGAGACTGATTAAATTATGAAGGAAATTTCATTTTTTTAATCCTATAGTATGCAAAGGATAGAATGTGGTGCATTTTTCAGATTCAAAAAATGTGATACTATTTGAAAGCTATAAATGTTTTTCAATCAGCCTATCAATTAGGACTTTAGTCATAATTCAAATAGAAAATGAATAATAATTATTTAATAAATTCAAAGTAAAGTATAATTTATATTGATGGAAAGCTAAGAACCTCGTTTAAAAACCCATTTTGTTTCATCAATTTTGGGTAAAAAAAAAGTTGTCAGCCACATACCCATCATATTGCCACTTTTTGGCCCATCATGATTCTACACATACCCCTTATTGGAATCCAATCTCAACCATTCATTCAAATTTTTCTTTTCTATAAAAGACCTTACCCTTGTCATTCTCATTATCTACACCTATTATGCAAGTATATGTTGCTAGTGTGAGACAACAATCTTTGATATTTTGCTAGTCACTTGTCATAGGCTTATTATTGTACACTCAAATATGAGGGTAGCTATCATATTCAAGAAAAATGGAGAAGTGCAATGGATATCAATCATGGAGGGCATGAAGGTTGCTTGGTGAAATATTTCCTTTCTTTTATGCATTTATCTCCTTTGTGCTTTATTTTTTATTAGGGTTTGATTTATATGCTTTATTGCATTAACCTTAATATTTTTGCCCTAATTAAATTGGTGAACTTGACAAATTTTGACAAATTTTGGAGTTGGATCCTTTTTGTTGTAGGTTTTGTTAGCTTTTTGTTGCAAGTTTTGTATCATTTTGGGACAAAACCCTAGTTTTCAAACATTTGACCATATCTCTCAAATGGCTATAGATATTTTCATAAAACGTTTTTAACAAGTTGGACACAATATCAAGAGATTCTATTCCAAAATCAGATTTTTGGAGTTGCTTTTAATTTTTTATAATTTTTTTGTTATTTTTTATGAAAAATCAATTTTGAGAGAAAAATAGATTTTTTTTTGGATATTTTTTATATTTCTAGAAATCTCTTTGAATTCTAGTATGGGTTTGGTTATTATGTTTTTAATTTGGATGAAAAATATTTAGATTAAAAAATAGATCTTTGAAAATTAGGTTTACAAAGATTTGCATATCTCACAAACGGGTTGTAGATGTTGTCACAAAACATTTTATGCAGATTTGAATGATCAGATGCCTTCAATAAAAAAAATTAGAATTTTTACTTGTTTTGAATTTTTATAAATTTTTAATGATTTTTCATAAAAATTAATTTTGGGTGCAAAACAACAAATTTTTTAGATTTCTTTACATTTTTGGAAAGCTCTTGAAATTTCAATAAGGTTCTTTCTCTTTTTTTTAATTTTTTATGCAAAAAACATTTCCAAAATCATATTTGTCTTGACTAGCTAACCCTCTAATATTAGTAATCAATTATCTTGTTAGGGTTTTGGCTTTGTTGTTGGTTTTGTGAATGTGCAGAAAAAATAAACACTTCAAAATACAAATTGGATCAAGTGGAAAAAAATTTGGAGCTAAATAAATTCTAGGTGCACACATTTAATCTTTCATCTCTTAAACTTGTTTGATCACACATTTGGATTTGAGGCTTTAAAATGAACATCTTGTTTGCAATCACACTTTGAAATTGGCCTTAAAAAGAACCATTGTCTTCCATCACACATTTTTTATTTGGGTTAAAAAGAACAACTACTTCCATTTTTTGCTTACACACATTTCATTTCTAAAAGGAAATTAACTACTAGTGTGAATCAAGTGTGTGTCCTCCAAAACACCTCACTTGGTTCACTTTTTTTATACCCTTCTTAGGAGGCTTGCTTGGAGAACACACCCCTCCAAGGGATGACCTCAATTGAAATGTGAATCTAAAGACATGCCTCTTTGGGAGTTGAAATCTTGTCACTCTAGGCTAAGCCCCAAAGAACTTTATACCTTTGGGAAGTGAAAGTGAAGGGTGGGTTACCCCTTTCTCCCAATTGTCTGGCAAGATTTTTCTTTCAAATCATCCCTAGTCAACTTTGTGCATCCTAGTTTAAGACCATTGGCCAATCTCTCCACTTGAATAATTGCTAGGATTATTCTTGTGCTTGGAAGTGTCTTCTTATCATAATCATTTGTATACATCTTGCATCAAATCTTGTCTTGTGTGTGTGAATGTGTATTCAAGATTGAAATCTTAATCAAGCAAGAAAAATAAAAAATCAAAATAAAAAGTAAAATAAATATTAAAAAAATCCAAAAACATTAGAAACATTAAAATTTTTTATCTAGGTGTCCTCCAAGTCAAGTTATCCACATTATCTCCAAGTCAAACTTCTAATCCTCATTTTAATTCTAGCCTTTGCATTGTCATTTAGAGCACATCACCATGTCTGCAATTTACCTTGATATGCTTGCTAGTCAAGTTGAATACCAATTACTCCACAATGGTCAATACCAACAAGCCATAGACTTCAAAAGACAATTCATCCAATCCAAATACCAATCAACCTCAACCCATGGTCAACTACCCACATATCCTTCTTACCAACAATCCATAAGCCCTAGTCATTAATCCATCTACCCTCACTATCAAGAGTCACTTAACACAAGCCATGCCATTAATCCACAACAAGTGTCCACTTGTCACCCTTATCCTAACCTTGACAAGGGAAACCAACCTTCCACTAATCCATTCCAAGCCTTCACGTCCTATCCTAGTCCATCATCCACTAATTCATTCTAATCCATTCCATCTCAATCTACATCTATTCATGTAAATACATCTAGTCATGGTCTCCAAAATCACATCCCAATGCCTAAACTTGAGGATACATGTCAAAAGGAAAGTCCAAACAGTAACATCATAACTTCACCTTCATGTCAAGATCAAAGTAGTCCATCTCATGATCCTATCCTTAAGTCCATCCATGAAGTCATTTGATGTAGATCTAGGAGGATTCAACAACACATCTCGCAAACCTTCAACATTAATTCAAAGTAATCTTTGTATAACACATGCTATTAGGCATTCTATATCACATTGGAAGCATAACTATGGCAGCCCACAATTTAATGAAAATAAAAGTCATTAATAACTTCAAAAAAAAAAAAAAATGAATCCAATCGCTCTAGTGATATTGAAGAAAACATAGTTATAGACCTTTCCGCCAATTTTTATGAAGATCCAACGGTGGAAATGAAAGTTATTGTAGTTTTCCCAAAACTGCAAACTCTAGGTAGGGTTCAGACCTGCCCTCACAAAAATGGTCATAACTTATTCAAATCTTAATGAAATTTGATGAGACTTGAAGAAAATGAAATTATATTCACATGGAAACAAATTCCAATTGGTTTTAGATCCAAACTATAGAATTTAAAATCTGTACCATCACATTTTTCAGACTGTAAATTTTGCACAATATTGTTAGAATAGGAAGTCTCACCAAAATAGTCATATCTTCCACAAAACTCAATAAAATTCAATAAGAAAATAATAATTGGAAACTAGAAACAGATATCTTTCCATCCATATATGATACTGTATTATTTGAGTCCATACCAGGCCTTACAAAGCACAACTTCATCCTGAAAACAATATGACAATCAGAAAATGCACACAAAACTTGAGGTTGCCATTCATCAAACTTCAAAAATAATGTCTCCAACCCCCAATTCGAGTTTTGGAGGGTGTATTTATACATTTAAAACCAAAAAAAACTATTTGTGACCACCTTTTGATTATTTTATTGACAAAACACCTTAATGACACTAATTGACAAGTTGTTTGACAACTTTTTTGAGCAACTTTTACAATTTTTATAATATGGAGCAACTTTAAACATTATTTGACAAATGACTTAAGGTATGATTTCCTAAGACTAAAAAACCTCTAGAATGGTTTGATAAACCTTATTATAACACACAATACACAAAATAGAGAAACTATTTATAAATGGCCTCATGGAGGCAAGAAATCAAATAGGTGCTCCTGCACCATCATTCTAGATAACCATGGCATCCAAAATACACCTATCCATGATCAAGATCCCATTCATATTCATGTTAACCAAGACAATCCTATCTTTGATCAACATCATACCATTGAACAAGACACCCAAATTGATCTGCTTATCAACCTTTATACCATCCATGATCAAACATTTGAAGTCAATCCTATCCAAACTCCAAACACCTCCATTTCCCAAAATGAGACACTTGCCTCCTTGGGACACATAGATAATCAAACAAATGACATGGAAAAAATTGAAGTATAACATAAAAAGGTTATTATGGATCAAGAAGAACACAAGGAAGCTATCATTTACCAAGTGAAATATGAAGGCACAAAAGATATCATTGATCAAACTGACGTCTTAAAGGACCAAGAAGACATAAGCATGATAAATGATAAAGCCAAAATATCCTACCAACTAGGATCATCCACCTTTGTTAGAGCATTCTTTCTTGTAGATGAGAAAATTCCAAGCATTAGTTTCCACATACATAATGATGGGTTTTCATCTGGTTTTCAAAACAACAAATACCTCATTGCAAAGAGAATATGTCAAAGCATGTAGTATCGAGGAAGAGGACTAGGCATACATGAGCAAGGCATTCAAGAACCAATACAGTTTTATGAAAATCCTAGACATCAAGGTCTTGGCTATTCTTCAATCAAGAAATCAAATGGTGTTAGTGATACCTCCATGATATTAGGGGACACTTTATCCAATACAAACATCAAAATTGGGGCCATGAGTAGTCCTTTTCAAAAGGTTGCTTCCAACACTCCTTCCATCCACACCATAAAACATCATTCCCTCAATTGGAACCAACAACAAAAACATCCTTAAAAGTCTAAAGTCCAAAATCAAATGTCAAAGGCCATTGAGTACAACATCCAAGTGGGCAAATGAAGTTAAAATGGATCCCAAAGAAAAAATGGATCAAGCAAAGAAAATATTCTAAATCCAAAAGTCGATCAAAATGTGGGGCCACAAGAAAACAAGTCTCCCACATATAATAAATGTCCACCCCATTCAAAATTGTCATCACACAAGGAATACAAAATTAATGGTTCCAAACACTATCCCAATCAAAATTCCAAACTCCATCATTCACCACCCCAATTTTGGAAAATAAAAATTCCTATATCCAAAATTCTAAATATTCCATCCACACCTACCATCATCCATCATAATCCTACATCTCCCCTAAAGTCTAAAAGTCCCATGTCACAAACCTGTCACATCTTGGTAGCAACTCTTTATCACAAGGACTCTCATGGAACTCTATCACAATGGGCATATTTTTATAAGGCTAACCATGAATATAAGAAAGGATCACAATAACATCGATGAATTGTATACAAGTGTTATGATCCTGACAATAAAATTACTCTAGAAAGGTTACTATTGGTATATCATGACACTGACATCTACATCAGCACCATCAAAGTGATCAACTAGAAAAATACAATATATATATATAAAGTAGAGAGAAAATTTTCGCCCAATGGTGAAAACTTGGTAAACAGGCACCTTGGATAAGTAGTATGATGAAAACCTAGAAAACATGCATCATGTGTAAGATCAATTATCTATGTGGACCATTACACTTTGGGGCAAGTTGTCTCATCTCCCATGCACTTCATATGAAATTTCCTATGATATTTCCATCTATCCATCTAAGCCCTATCATTCCCATCCATTTTCCCACCTACTTTTATCTTGATAAGGACTAAGGTACAAACATAAATCCTACTTTGGGAAAAAATTTGACATGTCTATCCTTTGGTTATACATTATTCATAAAATATCATAGCCTTCATAACATTATCCATACCCATACCCTGGAGAAAACAAATTATTCCTATGCGACATAGTCCTTGGAGATCATATGCCAATAATCCTCATGTCTCCCATTCTTTACCAAAATTAATCTATTATCCTTCCATGCCTATTGTTGGGTTTGGTTTTCCATTTTCACTAGTTTAAGGATTTTGATCCGCTTATCCAAGTTCCCTCGATAATCCCATCTAGTCATTCCAAATGCAATAAGCCTAATCCATAAAATCTTATTGTGCATCCTAGCACATCATCCAAAACATTCCTTGGCCTTTTTTCTAGCCTTGTTGCAAAACTTGATCCTTTAGTCACATTATCAGCATCCTCACATTGTTTTGGGATGTGTCCTTCCCACATCAAACAACGTCATCATCATCGTCATCACTTGTCAATTGGTTTTTAGCTTCACTAGGAGCAAGATCATGGTTGTCCTTGGATTCTTGTGTGTGCTTGTCGCTTGCTTGTAGGAATCATTCATATGCATTTTTCATGGTCCTTATAGTGTATCATCCATAATAGAATACACACATCCCCATATCATCCATAATAAAAGACAAAAAAACTATAAAACATTCAAAAAAGACAAAAATATCAAATATTCTCAAAAAGAGAAAAAATCATAAAACCTCAAAATCTAAAAAAATGAAACATGTCAAAAAGACAAAAAAATCCAAATAACCTTCAAAATTCCAAAAAAATAGAGTCAAAGTTAGTCATGTTAGTTAGTCCATGTCATTGTTGAACTACGTTGCCTCTGCAACTAAATGTAGGAGGGGCCATCTTTCAATGTGCCCCTGAGGCCACCTAGCTTAGTCCTTTAGGGTTTGTCATGTTAGTCAAATAAATCAAACATTGTCAACATAGACACAAATATTCATCAAAAAATTAGACAAGTCACACATCAACAAGCCAACAGGTCAACAAGGTCACTCAATCAAACCAAACACATTGTCAAAATAGTCAAATAGTCAAACCATCAAAAAAGTCAAGTTATGTCTTATATAGGATGTGTCCTTCCTAAAAATAGACATTGTCATCAAGTCAAACATTGTCATTTTCCTTATATAGGTGGTCACATGATTGAAACTAGATTTGTCATCTTATACGACATGTTTCCCTAACAATCAACCCATCAATCATATTTTGGCAAACACTCTAAATGGCAATTGACTTTGTGGTTTGTTTCATCTTATCCTTTTTTGTATTTATATTTGATTCAAGTTACTATATTCCTTGAGGATGTCCGATGAAGGATTCAGAGGAGCAATGATATCTTTTGAATCTTTTCTTTGACTATTGTTTGTGGATTGTCTTGGCCAAAATATTGGGGCAACTTAGCCCTTAGTATGAGTTGGGACATTCCTTGTCTATGACTATCTATTTTGCAAGTGGATGACCATCCACACCTTGGTCTATGACATACCATGGTTTCTTTTTTCCATTTGTGTCATTTTACCACCCAATGATGATTAGTGCAAAGTCTTGTTTGGCAAAAAATACATCTTTAAAGTTGTCTCCACTAACATCCATATCCTCCACACTAACATTTCTTTTATGCAACTTATCTATTTTCCTCTTATCCATTTCGAGAGCCCACTCATATTCTTTGAACCCACATGTCCTCTCGAGGGGGCATACCACAACCCTCATCATCATCCTTCCTCATCCTCTTTACATTGGGGCATATTTTGACTGAATTTCTTTGACACAACACAATAAATTGCATTGTATCAAAGAGGGGGAAAATGTAGACACTAAAAATTGTCTCAGGCTTGTGATTTCTAAATTCTCCATCATTTCCCCTTTTGTCTTTGATAATTAAATAATTTAATTATTTAATTAATTCATTTTTTATCTTTATTCCTCCTTAATTAATTAAGTAAATTTTATTTCTTTAATT